>LAPY01000431.1:132837-143227 GCA_000970635.1 Eragrostis tef | reverse complement strand
ATTATACGAAGTTATACGAAGCCTGTCTACAACCGTTCTCTTTGGCTGAAGGAAAAAAAGGAATTCTCATCTACTACTTGGGAAATTCATTCACAACAAACTCAGCAATAACACAAACTTCATAGTAGTAAAGCAACTTAATGCCAAAAAAAAAATCCAACTAGGTGAAGAATCCAATTAGAATATCAACCCGGGACAATTCATTGACACAGGTGAAAAATCCAATTAGAGTATCAACCAACTGGCTCAAGAATTTGTGTGTCAAATGGACTCCTTACATAATTATATGCTTTTTTCCACGAATAAGTTTAGGATAAGCTTAAATAGAAGTGCTGCATTTCACCAAGAAAGCTACAATAAAAAAAGAAAAAAGTAGGAGTTTTGGCAGTCATACTAAACCTTCAGAAATAGTAAATCCACGTAAACAGAATTTCCTGCTAATAATGGAGTGGCTGTTCCTACATGCCTCCTAACAAAGTCTATCACCTGTCAGTGGACAAATAGAATCTTTATTAGGGGAAAGAATACATGCACACAAAAATTCTTGGCATCCAATGTCTTCAGTGTGACTAATTACATATACACTTGGAGGAGAAATAATTAAGGCTTCATGAGTTTCTGTCTTAAGAAAATGAAATAATATGAGCCAAAGCCACTTAATTACCAAAAATTTCCAAATTTCCCAGACAACACAAAAGCTGCAGTAGCTCCTCTGGTGGGAAGCTGTTTAACCAACCCCACCCACACAGTCTTAGGATACTCTCAGGTGCTCACAAATTTCAGAAACGAATTGGCAGAGCATCTGCCGTTATTTCAAAGGGGGAAACTCTCTGAAAGAATATTGATCCCATTCACCAACATAGAATGTAGCGTTCATTACACACACACAAAAAGGACCTTAACCAACCGACTATCTGACAGACTTGTTTAAAAGTTGCACCGTCTGTTTTTACCGTGCTCAAGATAAGACATCGCACCAGGGAAGATAAAATAAAAGGGAAATCCGAATTGTTATGTACAGTGCAATACCTCATATAAATCTATGCATCATGATTAAAGTTGTTGAATTTTCAAGCTCCTGGACAAAGTCCATGTATCCGTGGTAACTGTGAACTCAGGTGCCCACAGGCAGATATTAACAATTTGATTACAGTAAACTGCTACTCTGAAATTGTTTACACTTCCATGAATTACCATAGTGTTTTGTCAAATTAGTTCTCACCAGCAATTGTCTTCACATCAAAATGAGATTTTTTTTAAGCAAATTTATGGGTCAAGGTCAACTTCACATATACATGTGTTTAAATAAACACATGGCGCATAGATGGGCGAAGAGGCAATTAAGTGCTATCGAAGAGGTGATGCCTAGTGCCTAGTTGCAGCCTTGCAAGCTAAGTGGATACCTCTTAAACAGTGTCATGAACAGTTGATTTGAGTAAGCAAGAACTGATATTCACAACAAATATCAGAGTTCATGAAAACTATAGGGATTCTTATGAACAGTACTAATATTTTTATAGTAAGGCAGCAGTTGAGTTGAACCATGAACATCTCGAGTCAAAAAATATGTGGGCATGTGTGAAACCTTTTAGAACATTCCAATAACATGCAAATATTGAGAGAATACCAATACTAAGCTAAAAACTACACTAGGTTATACTACTGGAAATAGAAAAGAAAAGTCATGGTTCCACAGCAACAGAAAAACATACTTGTGTCTCTGCATCAAGCTCAGAAAGCTCACTCTGCAGTACTCTTTCTGTCAAACCTATGTAGTCACCAACACTCAGGATTATCTGATACAATATAAAAATGTTATAATAGAATATAGTGCTACTTACCACTAGCTGCGTGATGAGTTTTGCACCAGTCACCCATATTATCTAAGCAATCCTTGCTTTGGCTAATAACCAAGTCAGGACCCTGCAAATAGCAGGACATATATGTTAAATAGTTGTACTTATAGATGGCCACAGACAAACATGTCACTCGACGAAGCACACGACCAGAAATAGTGAACCTCCCTAGTTCCAGAAACAATTGGGGAAATTTATAAGAACAGTCATCAATAATGTACCCGGGGATAGACACTCGAGGGGCACCATTATCTCTCCTTTAATGACAGGATGAAGGGAACACCAGTAAAGCACTGGCATAGATACTATCTTTTAGCATTCAGAGTATCATTTCAAATGGACCATCGGTAGCTAATATGGTGTGATGCCCTACTCGAAACTACCCACCAGAAACCTATGACAGTAATCTGATGTGTGTAGATCAAATCAGTAAACATAATTCTAGTTCGAGTCACTAGTCCCTCAATTGTTATACACAATTCTCATTATAAGCACGCAGTCAAACTTTTCAGTTCCAACCAGTTGTATAGAGGCTATGTGCTCCCTCCATGTTGTTTTAACTTTTTTAACAAACAGCGCTATTCAGGAGCAGAGAGAGTGATAAGTTAAAACATCAACACCACAAAGTTGTATAAAACCTATAAAGAACAAAGCAACAAAGATACTTTAGTTCAAATGCAACCTCTATTTGTTTTGTAAGTTTACCATCCGTTATGATGCAAGCAATCTCCAAAATCCGATCTTTCGTGATATCCAAACCTACACCATCCAAGTGTGCTTACATTAGTCATCTGAAGTATACTACGAAAATGGGGAAAAAAAATCTGTATCCGGCATATCTACCCATAAAACAATCTATGTAGGAAAAAAAATAAAACAACTAGATCCTAGCAGCAACACCTCTCATCAGATCAGATATAAAAAAATTTAACACCAACAATATTCCAAGGGAGAAAATCATATCATGAAATATTATCACTTGTTCAGATGAGTGCAAAAAAAGTAACTTTGGACATATGAGATTGGACCCTCCATAGTCTGTAGTTTGTCCAATTCAGTAGAATCTATGTTGGTGCATGTCTATGGAAGATCATAAAACTGTCAAAAACACCACAATTTGTAAGCTAAGAGAAGTAAAATGTGCTGTTTCAAATATTTCTAGGACCTATCTGCAACATTTGATGCTATACACATATACCCAGATTTAAGGTCAAATTCATTCATTCTATAGAGATAACTGTATCAAAATGACAAGATGCTTGTCACTTTTGGTTCTCTGCATTATGAACAGATAGGATACAAAAACAGAACTGAATCTTGAAATAAGGATAACTTATGCCAAACAAACCATTTTCTTAAAGCTCTCGAAATTATTAATGACAAAGAAAAAACAAATTATGTAAAATGAGCAAACAATTAATGATGGTGCAACACCAAAACTCGATTCTCTCATTATGTAAGATAAAAACAGGTTGTCGAAATTTATTAAAAACTCACCTGTCATTTCCAAGTCTATCCACACCAAAGGCATCTTGTAATCACCAGATGATGTAACAATTGTCCCTTCTTCATAGTTAACTGTAACTATGTTATCCTGCCCATTTTTATCTGCATAAATGAAATTTCTAACCACATCAATGATTAAACTGATTTTGAATCGGAAGTTTCATGTTTAATCATTAAGAATAAAGGCCATATAAATTCGTCTGTAATACTATAAATACCATGCTAGTTGAAAAATAAGAAGTTGAGCAGAACCACAATAAAACCACCCAGAAAAAGTGTGCCAACAGCTAAACTTACAGGTATAAGCAGGATCTATACAAGAAATTCCCCATGCGGAACAAAGAATAATAAATATATTATCTACTACATGCAGCCTAATTTAAGAACATAAGGATCAAAGGAGTACCAACCAGCTTTGCTGGTAGTAGTTTCTTCGGTGCTGGAAGATGCCTGCGGTACTTCAATTATATCTGCTTCCCCATCATTATCAGCGTCTAGACGAAGAGCCGAAAACATGTTTGCAAGCTTACTCATTTCAATTCGGCCTTTATATAAATAATCGAAATTCTGCATTCAAAAGTACCCCACATATATCAATACAGTCAGATTCATTTCGATCCAAGCACGACTGGATACATAAATTAGCATTTTATCAGGGGCGCACGACGTGCGGCCATTGTGGTTCAGTAATTCAGTTGAGTCTCCAAAATTATTGCAAAATAAACTGCAAGTTAACCATGGATGGATGGAGAAGAGTGATTAATATGGTACTAAAGCAGCTAATCAATCCGCAGCAAAGTGGCTGACTGATTGAATGGTGAGAAAGTAAGATTGGTAGGTTGCCACAGTAATGGATAGGTCGAACAGAAGAGCAGAGCAACTCTCGAAAAAATCAATCCGAACAAGCTAGGGTTACTTACCAAGAACGGAAGAAATTCCGAACCAAGGCGGTCGGGCCTCCCCACCACGCCAATCCCGAACTGGGCGGAAGGACTGGGGGGCCGGCGGAAGAGGAGGGCGTGCGGATGCTTCTAGTTCTAGACGAGAAAAGATTTCAGTCCAAGGAGGCCCAGACGCAAGAAGTTTGAGAGGAACTCTTTTTCCAGCTATTAGGATTTCCCTTTTTCATAGTCGTATCTTTATTTTTCCTTAAAATGACTGCTGACTGGACATAGTATATCCTTTATTTTTTAAAACAAAATTCATATACACGCTCGTTTTATTACATGGTGCTGGTCTGCTGGATCGTTAGCAGTTTAGCACGGAGATGGTTTGGGCTCCGGTCGCGCTACGTCTTTTCTCAACATATTTAATTTTTAACACGAATTTCTCGACATGTTACAGTCGATTAAGTTTGCGGTCAATCTCCTTCGTTGCTGAACTGATGGTGCAAGATAGCGAGAGTGTCTTCAACGAGCATGAGTGGGTCATTGTAGCAGCTTTCCCCCTTTCTTTTTATTAGAGAGATGCGATACATTGAGTACGCTTGATGGTCCAAATTCGCTATCTGCTCTGAAGGAAATGCAGATACTACAAAGCAACGCGAGAACTTCTTATCCGTAGAGCAGCGCTCCTGCAGAACGCGGAAGCGGAAGCTGCGTGCTGAGGATTGGCGTGTGCAATTCCATGGTGACTCGAGCAGTCGAGAGCCCGCGTTCATCACTCGTCTGAGAGCTTCCCCAACGGCTGACGATATCGATAGCAAATACGATTGTTTAGTCGAAAAAGAGAAGACGATATCGATAGCAAATATGATTGTTTAGTCGAAAAAGAGAAGAGAGAGAAAAGCGGTAACGCTTGATCAAGCGCTATCGTTGGGCACGGCCTGAGTCGTCTCCCTGGAGGACCTATGGTTCGTTGCACAAAAAAAAAAAGGACCTATGGTTCTTAGCAAAAGTTGGTGCACGCTTGTACTTTTAAGTTCTTTCCATACAGACGTGTCAAAAGTTCTATTCTTTCCACGGAATTTTCACAAAATTTTCATCCTATAATAATAAATAAAAGGCGCTAAACTGGTGATCGATTCCATTATTAGGGTATAAAACGAAACATTCGGTTCAGCTTTAGCATTCTCATTCAGCAAGGTACAGCCTCAACACAATAGTTGCAAATGGAAATCAGTACACATTGGCAACAAACATGCCAGAGCTGAAGCAAATTCCGAGCGGACAACATCGAAAGTGAACGTGGTCAGAGGACATTTCATCTCCGTCGACCTTCCAATTCCAGCTATTGCTATCTCGAGTCCACGACTGTGCCTTCGGGAAGCGCGGACAGGCTTACGAGAGGAACGTGAGATTTTAGAGACGCATCGGTGCCGGTGATCTTCGTCTCCTTTGCTCTATTCAGCACCTTCCTCACCTCATTGGCTAGCTCAATGATAGAATCATCTTCGTGGCCTGAAAAAGAGAAGCATTACAGGATGTAAATCTCCGCTCCACTATCACATAGCACTGGTACTAACAGCTAACGCCATGTTTGAGATTAACAAGTGAAATAGACGGATGGGAATCTAAAAACAATGTTATTGCTTGCTTAGTTGAAACTATGTAATGAAAGAAGGTTTTCTTACATATGTTAGATAAAGCCTTCTCCATTGAGAACAGGTACTCCCTGTTATACCCATTGGGGCCATTGGCAGTAGCAATTTGCCTGATATTTGCAAACAACAGAGCAGCGCAATCAGAACAAGATTCTTAATCAAGCAGTGTGTTTGTCCACAATAAAACGGAAAAAAGACTGCAGTGGCCCACCTTGCCATATCCTTCAAAGGTGCAGGGCCAAGATAATACTTGTTGCCTACTGGGTCAGGAGTGGATACAAAACTGTACAAGCACAAAGTTGCTTGAGTTCCATGGAAAATTTACATCAAAATCGAATATAATGAAATGCTATTAATTTTGGAGCCTTACACTAATACGCCCGTCACAGCTGGTTTCAACGAATCTCCTTCCTAAACAATTCAGCAAGGACAATTTAGAGTTTTAATGAAAAGAAATAAAATTTCAAATTAGTGGCTGAAAGAAACAAATGGTACCTTATAGAAATCAACAGAGATTTTCTGGTCATACTCACACTCTCTCCTCTCCAAGTACTGAAAGGTCAAAACAAATTTTCAATATAATTTTAGCCTCATAAACCCAGTCCCTTTTTCCTCTCTTTTCAGCTGCAAAAATATTAGAGGAAAAAAATGCTGCACCTGCATTGCTTTCTGCTCTTTTTCTGGGCCACCCTTGACACAATATGCAATTCCCCACTGCAAACAATCACAAACAACTATAAGAACAAACAACATTAAGGAAACCAGAATGGGAATGCTAAATTTTCATAGAATCTAAAAGATTCCAATAAATACAGAATAAGAATTAACATGATGACTATGAGCACATTGCGAGTCAAAGTGTATAGCAAGTATCTTGACACGATAGTAGTAACAAACTAGCATACAAAGATGGCAAAGCATGCAACTCTACATTAGGTTACAGCGATAAAAATAAGAGAAATGACGTCTCATCTGGATGTCAGTCATCGATCTTCGCATCCGCTTCAGTCACAGAATACTATATTATGCATGTTTTGTCAATGTCAGATATATTAGCGAGTATGTTGAAGTATTTAGCCGATTTGCGGGTTTCAGAATACCAGTATAAGTAGCTGGTGTACATGGTTAAGTCTATTTTAATTTGCAGTTTTACACTTTTATATAGTCTACACAACCAGTTGCCCACTCTTCTTCGACAATTTGCCTTTAATGCCTTGTCTTTCATACGCCTATTTGATTTCATTGCTTCTTGTTATTGTCTTCAACTTTAATTGCATGTTTGAACATTGTGTGCCTCACAATAAAAATTGTGATCCAAAACTGACTAACAATGTATTATAACTATTTTCTGTAATGATAGCAAGAAAAACTGATCTAACGCCAAGAGCGAAATGAAAAAAAAAGTGTAAAAGAGGGTTACAAAATCCAGTACACTATTTCCCCAAAACAAGGGAACATGTGATGATGTTGCTCGTACAATTGCATGCCTCTTCGTCATCACAAACATGTAATATCAGTATTGCAGTAACTTATTGTACGTATTGTTCACTTAAGTCCCCAAACCAGTCCCTACTGCCCGTGTCGCAACCGAACAAGTATGCGCCACTGAACTTTTTTGCATGGTTCAGGGTGTCATGGAAAGGAACCGAGCCTAGCTCACTTGGTTCAGCCCTTGAGGGTGTATTACTAGTCCAACCAAAGTTTGAGTCCTCTCTTGATTTTTTTAATTTCTTCTAATTTGCAATGCCACTTAGTCTCTCTTACAATTATTTGAGAAATGCCGCAAATTTGAGGCTATTTAAATGCAACTGCCAAGGAAGTGTTTTCTACAATATCATTTTTGGTTTTGCCAGCTATAATTCGGTTGTCGAACTTAAACAATGGTGAGACAAAGTGTGTGCTTACGCATATGGCCTCCTCGTCAGTTTCAAGAGTGCATGTCCTGGCCGGATGCTCCGGTGTGCCTCTATGGTCAATGCAAGCTGTAGAGGATAATAAAAAAGCGAAGAGGCATCAACATCCAGGCTGAGGTCAACGAGGCGCCATAAGAAAAAGTCAGGGCAATGACAAATTGCAGTAGTTGCACGTTCTAAATTATGAATAAGGCGCAAGCAAATCATCCGCACCAAGGTTGAAGGTGCGCTTGTATCCCTTGATGAAGCCTAGGATCTTGTCGTCGAAGTCGAAGCCGGGGTTCCAGATCAGGGACCCGTAGCCGAAGACCCATAGCACCATCCTGCAGCTCCTTTCTCTCCGATTTCACTGCTCAAACAAAAACCGAACTAATCAGATACAATCTCGTCAAATTTGATCATCCAAGCAATGAAGAAGCCATCCGAAAACGCCAGCATTGGCCCCAGAATCCCAGAAATCGGGCCCCCCAGCCGAGTCCAAGAAACGCCCCTGCCGGAGAAACACCGGCGGCGCCGAATCCGGCACGCTGACGCGGCTTCATTGTCCGCCGGTTCTCCCACATCCAATCCAACCCCCACAACCGATCAAAATCAATCCCTATCCAACGAATAGAAACCCAGAGTTTGCCGGCAGTCAGGCTCAGATGCAGGGATCACCTCTCCCCTCTGAAGCGGCGACCGGACGAGCGGCAAGAACGGCGCGGTGACGGGCAGGCGGGCGGGCGGGCAGGAGGAGGTGATCCGGGTGGGATATTCCTCTTACGCAGGGCGTCTCCTCCACCTTCTCCCGCGCTCCGCCGGTGCGCACCCTCCTCGTCGCCGGCCTGGGGGATTCTCAGAGAACAAGGTGGTGGGGGAGGAGGAAGTAGGTGGCGCGGGGGGACAACATTTATAACGCGCGGCGTGGTCTCGGCGAGGGGATTAGGATCAGGGGCGGTGGCGCGACGCGCGTGGTCACGTGAGCCCGCGCGCGCGTGGCAGCCGTTGCCTTGCGACCCGTGATCCTGCTGGGAAAACGAGCATGGTGTTGGTGGGCTGGTCGGCCGGCGCGTGAGCGGCGTGGGTGGGCGCGGGAGTACGGACGTTGGGGGTTGGGAGAGGGAACGTTTACCGGACGGTTTACCGCTGCGAAATCTTGGCTGCAGCTTTGCTTTGCTTCGCAGGTACAATGGATCTGGACGGGGTTTGGTGCCCGGGTGACGATTTCAGGGGTCGGTGCAACGAACGGGACTCTTGTTTCTCGGGCGTTGAGGCCGGCCACGACCGTGTCCCGTTCCATGTCGGGTGGGTCAAAGTCAGCGTTTGCTCATTCAAGCATTTGCATGGATATACAGCTGCGCGATTTGGAATTGTGTAGATATTTGTGCAAATTATATAGTAACGAGAATGCAAACCAATGTTGGTTTTCAATTCATACTTGATTAGGCTTTGGCAACATGGCTGTGACTAGCTAGCTATTCGTACAAATATTATCTTATGAAATGTTGAAATAGAGAGTATTGAACTTGAAGCTTAGAAAATATTGAATTAGCTCTTTAACGTTGTTTAATTAGGTCTATATATCTGCTTAATTAGTCTATTGAACTGCTGAATGTATTGAATTAGCTCTTTAACGTTGTGTGTATCTTTAATCAGACTATTATATGTATAACAGGAAGAACACAGAAAAAGAAAAGATTAAAAAAGGTCATTGGGTCTTATTGGGCTGACCGGCCTTTATGGTTAGGCTAGGTCATCCGGCAATTTCTATACGTAGCCTTCATATAGTGAGATTAGTGCAGAGGAGGAACGAACGTCTTCTGTGGACGCGGGCGGGCTGAGGAGAGAGGGCGGCAGCAGGACACGTGGCAGCAGCTGGTGAACGCGCGGAGTTCGAGTTGGATTCAAAACTTCAAAACGATTTTTCAACCATAACTTCGTTTTCAAATCCGTTTGAACCATAATGATCATTACAATTAATGCAACAAAATAAGATCTCACATGAATATGTTTTTTGAATTTTTGAAAATCATCATTTTAAATATGTTATTTTAATATTTTTTAACATTATTCTAGCAATTACAACAAATTGTTCTAGCCTTTTTAACCAAATGTTTCATGTAGAAACTAATTTGTTCTAGCAGTTCCAACGGTATATTCAGCTAGCAATTACAACAAACTGTTCTAGCCTTTTTAACCAAATGTTTCATATAGAAACTAATTTGTTCTAGCAGTTCCAACAGTATATTCAATTGTTCCAACAATACAATTTTATTGTTCCAACAGTACATTTTATTGTTCCAACAATACAATTTCATTGTTCCAATGTATTTTCATTCTGCCTAAAGAAAACTGGTGCGTTACCAAACAATGAGCACAGGAAAGAAAAATTTGTGCATGACTTGTCCCGTGCCGTGCCCGTTCGGTTGAAGCTTCTGCGTTCAGCCTGTCCCGCGCCCCTCCGCCGCGTGTCAACGTTAGCAGGCCTGGTGGGCTGCGCTGCATCACAGCTTCGGATAGCGCGCAGTACAGACAGGTGCTCCCGGCCTGTAGGAAAGTGCTCGTAAGGCCTTTCTTTATCCATTCACGGTCCG
>LAPY01000431.1:119780-130160 GCA_000970635.1 Eragrostis tef | reverse complement strand
CCTCCAGCTGCGCGCGCCACGGCTGGTCGTAGAGCTTGTGGACGACGAGGTCGAAGGGGGCCTGCTCGACGAGCGGCCGGGACGCGTCGACGGCGACGAGCCGGATGCCGTGCTTCGCGGCCATGTCCAGGAACGACGGCTGGATGAAGGTGTCGTGCTTGTTGGGCAGCATCGCGTAGCCGATGGTGTAGGTGCGAGCAGTAGGCGGCACGGAGCTGGAGTCCATGGCGTTGAGGAGCTTGAGCCTTGTGATCGAGAACTGTTCGTGTGCCGTGTCGTGGGAAACAATGCAGTGTGGTGTGGATATGCCTGAGCTCGCTGTAGTGGTACGTGCAATACCCGTGGGGCAGCTTAAATAGCAGTCGTGTCGTGTGAACCTGCGCACGAAACATGTAAATGGAAATCTTAAATTGCAGTAGGTGACGATTAAAATATACTAGGCAACAGTCGGTGGTAGGAAATGGATTTATATCAAAACTGCTCATCCGAATCTGAGGCGTATATAGACGAGAATTTTTTTTTTCATTTGAAATAGTACTTGGTGAACTATGTATTCGCTGTTGCCAATCCTTCACTTTTCGATTTCAAGCGAAGTTGGAACATGTCTAGCCACTAGAAGGACACTCGCGCTAAATGGGTATTCCAGCTGAAGCTTCATTTCAATCTGAACTGCTTATTCTTTTCTGTTTTTCCTTGTCACTGTTTCTATCTTGCTTAATGAAAAGGCACCTACTATTTTTCTCTTTTAAAAAACAGTCACACGTCGAAATGTAAGCCTGTTACTCTCTGTGCGCATCCTAAGAAAAATACATGCATGTATC
Source organism: Eragrostis tef (assembly GCA_000970635.1). NCBI lineage: Eukaryota > Viridiplantae > Streptophyta > Magnoliopsida > Poales > Poaceae > Eragrostis > Eragrostis tef. The sequence continues at coordinate 129,339 of LAPY01000431.1, read as the reverse complement.
TTCACTGCAAAACAATATAAAAGTGTCATGCCATGCCGATCTAAACCGTTGACCGAGATCTAGGATAGGAAGACTAGTCATACTGCAAAAAAATTTAAAAAAATTCTTTAAACATTTTTCTAACATAAGGTATGTCTTAAAATATAATCTCACGTAATTTCACACTCAAACATGATGTGTATCTAGAGATACAAAAAAGAAAAATTTCATGAGAGAGTAAATTAAGCCAATCTAAATAGTTAGAGGGAGTAAAATAGACCAAAAATTAGTTTAGAGGGTTAGGTGGGCTACATGGATACTTGAGGGTAGCAAAATGGACTTCTTCTAATTAATGAAGGGGAACACTTGCCTCCGTCAGTGCCGACTCCTAGTTTACTTTTAACAATGGTGAAACACAGTATATGACAATGGTCTTCCCCCTTTATGGAATATCCACACCCACCATGTAAAATGAAACTGAACTTAAGAAATTGTAGATATTTTATTACTAAGAATATTCTAATAATAAATTCCAAACATGTTTCTCAAGATCATAAAGCTCTCAATAACAATCACATTGTCGAGAGTTTGCATTGAATTTCAAACGTCAAAGTATTTATGACCGAATGGACGGAGTAGTTTGCGATCAAAAAGCTACAGCGGACTGTTTGTGGCCATTCAGAACACTGATTCCCGCTCGAACGGTCCTGTATTAGGTGCACCCGGCAAGGTAAAATTTCTCATTCGTGTTTGGATCCATCGAAAAGAACATTCTCGATCTGAAAGCAGTGCATGTCGCTCGCCGGGTCCAATTAAGGAATTTTCAGTCATGTCTCCCGCTTGGCTCTAGCGCCTGGCCATCCTTTGCACGAGACAAGAATCTCTAAAATTGAGCAGCAAGTGCCGGGAGAGCAGCGAATAGTCTCCAATGTTTATGTTGTCCACTGTATATATGAAGCTGCCATCGACCGTGATCATTCAGACTTCGGCAAGCACTGCTTCTAATGGCTGTCTATCCTTCTTGATCTTCCGATTTAGACGCATAGTGTCATCGTTTGTCGGTTCTTTATCTTGTTTTCTTTACGAATTTCAAGCCGTATGGGCGCGCGCGGACGGTTCTCCTTGTCACAAAGCACGAAAGGCATCAGATGCTTCGCGCGTTAACATAATCCAGTATTAGAGTAAGACGCGGCAGCAGTTGTAAATTTGTGCACGCGGCCCGCGCGCTGCATTTATGTGTGCCATGTAATAGAACGCAAAGGCGATCGAGATGCTATTTGCAACTTTGCAGGTGCAAACGGTGCAACCAAAAGCTATGAATGATAAGTTTCAAAAAAAAAAGGCTATGAATGATAAGGTGGGTTTGGTATAGTGCACCTCTGTCGATGTCAATACTTGTGACAAGTAGCATCAGCCAAATCATATGCGGTCAAAACTGGACCTTGCGGGACAAACAAAAAAGAAGGAAGCAATGGTTACATAAAACTTGGACAGCGTTGTTTAGGGCACTGAGAGGAAGGGGCGTCGTGCGAAGATGAAATGGTTGGCAATAATTTTCTTGAATGATACAAGTGGCTGTCATTGTTAAATCAACAGAATCTGAAATTCGGGGTTCATACCATTACCACAGTACGCGTAGGATAGAGGCTAAAGTATGTGCGAGTGTGCACTTTCATACTTTTGTGATATCTTTAGCACCTCTGCTTTTGCCTTTTGGTGTTTTATCAAAACAAATTCAAGGCCCATATCGCCAATTCAGATCAGTAATTGAAAAAGCTACTGTACCTTCGCTACATCATCCTCAGATTTCTTGCCATCCAGTACGCTAGCTGCTTTAATATTTTGTTAACCCTGTCATTCCTTGCTCCATCTCTTAAATTGAATGTTTTACATGTGGGAACTTAGCTTATTGTATTTCAACTGGCAAACGCTCTAAAAAGTGGAGCGAGCCAGCCAGCTTGGGATATCAATCTCTACTTCTGTAGTCCTTGAAGCGACTCACGCCTTTAGGGGCCCGCACAAGAGAGACCACGGAGATGAGGGCAAGACTATTAGACTCGCGAGACCTCCTATGCAAGAGTGTACTTGATTATCAACTTGCAGATCGATTCAATGGTCCATCAAATCTAAAACGTCCAATCTACTTAACCGTTAACATTGTAAAACAAAAGAGTCAACATTTCTATAAACCTATTTAAACATTTTTAAAACATAAAGTCCTGTAACTAAAAAAATGTTGACATGCTACAAAAAAAATGCTGACACCGTGCATTCAAAATATTGACGAAAAAATCATAAAAAGTTCAGAAAATATTCACATTATATCTTATTTCGTACTCCCTCCGTTTTAAATTATATGACACCGTTGACTTTTTTGTTCAACTTTGACCAACAATATAGATTTAAATAGTTAGTTTTTAAATATTCATCATCGAAAGCACTTTAAGGTTACCTTATACACTTAGCTATTTACATAAATATTTATAAATTCCTTTCAAAAAAATATTTATAGATAAGACGAATGGTGAAAGTAACAAAAAAGTCAACGGCGTCAGGAGTAGTATTATTTCTAAGTAACATGATCATTGAAACAGATTCGAAAACAGATTTACGATTTTGGAGAAAAATATGTTCGAAAGGACCTGAGCCTCGTCAGTGTGTTCCGGCAGACGGGGAGAATGATCCATGATGTTTTTAGGCCATTTGATATATTATGTTGTATCCACTTGAATTGATATTATTTACTGTTCTAGTAGACCCTTAAAAGACAAAATGCAATGAGTTGATCAAGTTCAAATGGCCCATTTTGGTTCCTTCCCACAAGGAACTGATAGACTAATCAAGACAGAAACTATCATCAAGACATTATCGGTGCAAATACCTGCTTTGGAGATCAAGTGGAGTTTTAAGTTCAAATTTTATGGACTGAGTGATCAACCATACCTTATGTTAAACATTTTAAGAATTATAATTTTGTGACTAATTAATTCATTTTGCCATTCTCAAGTCAACGAAATTAGTCATTAAAAATTATATATATATATATATATTTAATTATTGGTATGGTGTTTTTGTAACATTATTGGGTAAGGTGTCATCTGTCACTCCCAAAAGGAAAAAAAGTGAAATGGAACTTATATAAGGAGAAATGAGAAAAATACAAATTTTGCTACAAGCGAGTTGACCTGACTTAAAAGAATTATGGGGTAAATGGAGATAAAAGTTTTCTTAGGGGTTAAGTGGACAAACCAAATAGCTTAGGGTAGTAGGCCGCAAAAAAATATAAGCTTAACTAGTGTAGTAAAGTAGGCTTATTCCTTAGTAATGTAGCCATGCAATGTGTGCTGGCCACTTTGCAATTTCTTTTCAATACAAGCATGTATGCCATGAATTCGAAATTCTGTCTTTCCATTTGGTTTCAGAAGTTTTCCTTGTGGAAATGGAACCTTGTTGTAGTTGTCTGGCTGAATTCTTTTGAAAGATCCTTCAATTGTTGGGTGAGCGTTGGAGATCCACAATAGAAAACTCCTGAAAGATTATGGATATTTTAACTACTAATTTTAACCCTTTTTTGTTGAAATCCATTACCACACCACAATGAATTAAAGTAGCTCACCTATGCGAGAGCTTTTTTACATGTGGGAACTTTGGATGATGGCAGGTGCCAAACAATAATGAATGTAGCCATGCAATGTGCTCTGGCCACCTTGCTGTTTCTTTTCAATACAAGCATGTATGCAACCAATTCGAAATTCTGTCTTTCCATTTGGTTTCAGAAGTTTTCCTTGTGGAAATGGAACCTTGTTGTAGTTGTCTGGCTGAATTCTTTTGAAAGATCCTTCAATTGTTGGGTGAGCGTTGGAGATCCACAATAGAAAACTCCTGAAAGATTATGGATATTTTAACTACTAATTTTAACCCTTTTTTGTTGAAATCCATTACCACACCACAATGAATTAAAGTAGCTCACCTATACGAGAGCTCCTGTGGACATTAGCCAATTCAGAGAACACCTTTCTCCAATTCGGCCTCGCAAAATGTGTCCGAATCTGCAACACAAAGGATTCTGATAAACAATAGCAACTTTCACAGAACAACATGCATTAGACTTTTCTAGCACTAAAACACAAATTTACATCTTTTTTTTTATGTACATAAAAGCTGAATTAGGCAACAAGATACGAAAGATCTTGTACAACCCCAGGTTTTGTAGTCCTGTTTTCCCAAACCCCCCGGTACTTTGATTTCTGTCACTAAACCACACGCTTTATGATCAGATCATTTCACAATACCCCACCCTCTTTAAAATGGCTATTAATATGACATACATATCTGACTTAAATACTAGGTTGATGTGAGTATCGCAATCGATTTGATATGTGGGCTAATAAACATTTTCATAGCCATGTGATTCCCTAATATTAAAGCAAGGTCCATAAGGCGTAATATTTTTTTTTTAAAAAAAAAGAGGTGGGATTTTGTAACACATTAGGACGACAAAACCTGAGTTAAGTGACGCAAGCCAAAATATCCGAGGTTTTGTAGGACAAGGACAACAAAGCATCTGGTTTTACAAAATTTACTCAAAACAAATCATGATTGCACTAAAGAAAAATCAAGCATCTAATATGCCACTTCCAAGCATATGAGAACATATTATTTATACCTTGATACAGCACTGAAAAGCTTGTACTGCATGGTACAAAATCTACTCTCCGGTATGCATTACTCAATCCCTAATCTCCTGTCAGTCCGTATCAGATGAGCCCTCGCGTATGTCACAGATGGTTATGTCTACTAAACTTATATTTTCAAATAGAAGGGGATGAAAAAGAAAAAACTGTGGTTTTGGACCTGTCGTTTCACGAAAGTTTTTTTTTTGCATTGCCACAGGTGCAGAGAGAGAGAGAGAGAGAGAGAGAGAGAGAGAGAGAGAGAGAGAGAGAGAGAGAGAGAGAGAGAGAGAGAGAGAGAGAGAGAGAGAGAGAGAGAGAGAGAGAGAGAGAGAGAGAGAGAGAGAGAGAGAGAGAGAGAGAGAGAGAGAGAGAGAGAGAGAGAGAGAGAGAGAGAGAGAGAGAGAGAGAGAGAGAGAGAGAGAGAGAGAGAGAGAGAGAGAGAGAGAGAGAGAGAGAGAGAGAGAGAGAGAGAGAGAGAGAGAGAGAGAGAGAGAGAGAGAGAGAGAGAGAGAGAGAGAGAGAGAGAGAGAGAGAGAGAGGTGAAATACCCTGCTTCCGGATACAATATCTACCCCATTTTTGGCATGTTGTAGCGATTGAATCATGGCAATCAGAGCAGATCTCGCGTCACCTTCTTCATACACGCTTGTCAGGTAATTATGCATCTCTATAACATTCTGCACTAGCCCATATTTATATTAATTTCTGTCAATATGTGAACTGAAGGAGGTTATGTACATGTACTGGAAGATGCAATGTACTATACTAAATAATATCGCACCGCGCGGTCGCTTTCAGCAACATCATTCATAACTCCTCTGAACCATTCGAAGGATCCTTGCTCTCTGGTAACCCAGTAGAAGTAAGCTCTTGTCGGAAAATTATTTTCGAAACTGCCTATCTCAGAGCCACGGATGCTTTCCACCTCCTGTTTTGCCATCAAACCAGTACAGCTAGTCAGGCATGTTCGGGTTTTAAAGCGTATAATACTGAAATGATAAATTTACTTCATTTGATTTTAGGTTATTCAAGAGGTCCTTTAGTATGCTTATGAAAGGCGTCGCTCCAATTCCAAGACCAATAAGCAAAAGAATATCATATTTCTTGTAATTTTGTGCCGGTGCACCATATGGCCCGTCTATAAGGAGCCTTGGGAACCTAAAGGAGACGCAACAATGGTGAGCACGTGAAAGATTGTATGTTTCGTTAATGGTTTATAAAACCAAATGAACTTAGTTTGGAAAATGAGAAGATAATCACCTTGTGTCCTCTGTCTGACCATCTGCAACAACTGTAGTTTCAAGTCTTCTAAGGGTAGCTTGCTTGGAAGTAACTTGTGCCTCGCAAACCTGTATATATCAACTCAATATTTCAACTCCTCATTTCCCACAATCAAATTTCATAGCCTTGAAGGAATTTTTACGCTGCTGGGTTGCCTGAGACTGACCTTTCCAAAAATACTCCTAAGTTCAGATGTCCAGTCGCCCAATGTACGGACATGTACGCTCAAGTAGTCGTCACCAGGTGCAGAAGTAATAGAAAAGGGATGCCTGCGGACATTGGAGGACTGTCGGTAGGCACAAATAAATTGTTCTTTGGACATGTAAGCATCAACGATGAAATGGTACCATTCGAATGACGAAACATCTGTGCATTTGACAAAAAGGTACATCCCGCTCTTGTACTTGAAACCTGGTGGCTTCTTCATATGAATAGAAAGCACATTTCCAGGATAAATTGCTGCCTGCATATATACCAGTGCACCTAAATAACTAAGTACTCCTTTCGTTCTCAAATTAAGTGATGACTTTAAGATAAGTGCTTTAGTTCAAAAAAAAAATTACACCAACATGTGAATAGAAAGCACATTTCCAGGATAAATTGCTGCCTGCATGTATACCAGTGCACCTAAATAAATAACTAGTACTCTCTTCGTTCTCAAATTGACGATAAGTGATTTAGTTCAAAATTACAGTAACTCCTAACACGTGTAGTCAATTTGAAACACAGACATAATATTTTAAAAGTTTACCTTGATAACGCTGACACGGTAGTTGTTCTCGCGAACTTTTCTGATACTTCTTTCGCAGGCGTAGAAGAGGACAGGGACGACCAGGTACATCCATGTCTGAATCGACGGTTGGGCTCAGCGCCATGCCATGTCATTACACTTTTCCCAACAATGTATGCGCAGTGAAAATTAAGGAAAGAAGTTGTGTGTCCAAGGGTATATATATTACCGTGTTCTTGTACCACTCCCTGGTGAGGAATCTGTAGGGGTGCACCACCAGGAGAACGTACGAGAGGACCAGCAGGTGGTGGGCGTACCAGAAGGCATTGAAGCCGGCGAGGCCAGCGGCGACGGCAGCTTCACCACGCTCCGCCTGAAGGAGTGCGTCGCCAGCGTGAAGGAGAAGGACATTACGATGACCATGAGGATGCCGGTGATCCCAGGGGCGCTCTCCAGCAGCAGCTCGGCGTACGTCGGCTTCTTGTAGCGAAAGCTTGGGCCCAAGGCGGCCATGAACCTGTCTGTGGGGCAGGCGGTCAGCCTCGGGAAGTTGCAGGCGACGTGCGCCAGCGTGTGGACAGCCGTGGCGAGCGCGATCAGCAGCGCCAGGAGCTTGTGGAGGTTGATGTTGTCGTCGAAGGGCACCACCCGGCTGAGCGCGGTGGACCTGAGCCTCGTCAGTGTGTTCCGGCAGACGGGGAGAAGGATGAATGCCATGTCGAGCTTGAGCGCCTCGGCGGCGCCCTTGGCGACGCAGACGCAGTAACCCATCACCTGGAACGCGGCGCGGCGCTTGTACTGCTGGAACTTGTACATGAACAGGCCGAGGTTGAGCGCCAGGCACAGCGAGACGAGCCATATCCGCTTCCAGGTCTCGTGGATCAGGTCCACAGTCTTGTAAAAATGCCGCTTCAGAGGGCTCCGGTACCGCGACGGGATCATCGCCCATGCTAGGCTCGATGTCGTCCGCTCCGTGACCTGCCCGCCCCCCATCCCCCGGAGCAGAGTCTCCACCTGCCAAATCTGCAGTGCAATGCAGATCATTGACCCTCTGGTGTCACGATCGCAACCAGTACTACTCACTCTGTTTTAAAATATAAGCAGTTCTGATTTTGTATCTGATTTGATGAACATTTTCTGAACCTGAACCAGCACATATGTCCAGATTTAAAGAATGTCCAGTAAACCTGGACATTTAAAAAACATAGACATGACTACATATATTTTGAAATGAAGGACACACCTCGATGTAACCGCGATCATCAGGGTCGAGCTCTTCCATGATTAGCGACGCGTAGGTTGCGGCGTGAGCCTTCAACTTGGTCAGCTTGTTCGCCGATGCGCTCAGTATAATAACCTGCCCACAATCTCGTTGATAATGTACTGCTGTGAATATATCTGCTAGCATCAAATTCAGTGAATTACGACCCTCACCTCTTTGACCTCATCTTCGGTGAGACACCCATCGCCGTTCTTGTCGCACCTGCGTCAGACGTAGAGAGGATAAGAATTCCATTCCGTCAATCCCAATGCCGGCCGCGCAACCCGAAAGAGGGCCAGTAGAACCTTTACATGCTAAAGAAGATGCCGAGCCGCGAGTCGAAGTTCTGGTCCGTCATCTCCTCCCAGAACTCCTTGAGCTGCTCCTTGGTGATGCCGTCCTCGGGCTCGATGTTCCTCTGCCTCGCCATCGCCACGAACAGCTCCTCGGCGAACTCCCTGGATTCCCCCATGCCTTGGAGAAGAAGCGGATACGTACGTCAGCAAGAGGAACGTTGCAAGCAGAAACCCGTAGGGTAAATAAAACAAGCAAATGCATCCAACACAAAATTTTCCGATCGACGCATACCCAACGTAGTTCTTGTCAATTACTGATTGTATGGAGCTTAACATTCGATCTCAAAGGTTCGCCTAGTAAACCATTAGCGAACTTGATAGTACTTTTTTGAGCATATAACTTGATAGTACTCACCAATGCACTTGCCGAAGCTCTCCTTGTGGAGTCGGCCGCCATTGTTCATCTCGTCGAAGCGGCGCTGGGCGGCGTTCCAACCCTCCTGGCCGCCGGAACTCCCGTCGAGGAAGCGTAGCCCGCGCAAACCCATCTGCGCGCTGGACTGCCTACGCCTCCGCTCCCCGGGCACCGGGAGCATTCCGGCCATCCCGCTGTTAAACGGATGAAGAGGGTAGGTCCGTCAGACTCAGAGGGGCCGCGTGAGGTTTCGCGGCAACCGACTCGATTAATTAAGACACGCAAGTCGCCGCTTGCACTTCTCTTTTTTTTTTCTGAGATGAAGTTGTCGCCAGTTTGTTGCGAGACGATGGCGCACGTTCGGTAGGGGACAAGGGAAGACCGAGTGAGAGGCACCAGCTTAATTACTAGTGCTAACGGAAAACCAAATCTATACTAGTACATTTTAAGGGGAAAAAACTGAGTATTCAGGTCAGCTCGTGCTGGCATACATGACGGAGCCAGCTTGCTCTGGGTCACCGCTTCCATTGTTTTCGAAGCAACCTCCAAACTGGACACCAAGTTTGCTGCAGGCCTGCAGCATTATAGAAGAAGAGTAGTTATACGGTCCAAAATAATTGCCATTAGTTTTGAGAAACTAATGGTCATTAGTTTGATCCAACGGTCTAGATTTAATTTTGAAAATCTACTACTAATGGCCATTAGTAAGGGTAATATTGGAAAATATCAAGTGTGAATGTGTGATGGACTCGTAATAGTATTTTTGTTTCTATAAACAACATCAAATTTGTAATTTGATCAATTTGTGTTGTTCATTAATCTAGTTCATTATTATAGTTCCTAGGGTTAGTTGGTTAGGGTTGAATTATTTAGTTCATGATTATTAAACAATAAATAAATTAATGAATTAATAGTAAAATC
>LAPY01000431.1:92183-109282 GCA_000970635.1 Eragrostis tef | reverse complement strand
CGTGCCGCCTCGCCGTTTCCCACCCCCACCAACCCAACCAACCAAGCCGGCCCCGGCGCTGTTCAGTATATAAACCACGGCACGGGCCACACCACCCAAACCAGCCCGCATCACCAGCCAGCCACGACTCATCATCACTCCTCAGCCATCACACCAACGAAACAACTCGCCAGTACCAGTGTTGAGCAAAGCGAGCGGCATGGCGGTGTCCTTGGCCCGGGTGGCGTTCGCCACGGCCGCCTCCTCCTGGCTCGCCAAATCCACCTTCCTCCTCCAGTCCCAACACCCCGCGCTGGTCCTCCTCGTCCCGGCGGCCGTTTTCGTCGTCGTCGTCCTCGCGGCGTTCGGCAGCAGGAAAAGCAGCGGCGCCGGCAAAGAGCCGCCTCCTGGTCCGGCGGCCGTGCCGGTGTTCGGCAACTGGCTGCAGGTGGGCAACGACCTGAACCACCGGTTCCTGGCGCGCCTCTCCTCCGTGTACGGCGGCGTGTTCCGCCTCCGCCTCGGGGTGCGCAACCTGGTGGTGGTCTCCGACCCAAAGCTCGCCGCCGAGGTGCTCCACACGCAAGGGGTCGAGTTCGGCTCGCGCCCCCGGAACGTCGTCTTCGACATCTTCACCGCTAACGGCGCCGACATGGTGTTCACCGAGTACGGCGACCACTGGCGCCGCATGCGCCGCGTCATGACGCTGCCCTTCTTCACGGCGCGCGTCGTGCAGCGGTACCGCGCCATGTGGGAGGCCGAGATGGACGCCGTCGTCTCCGACCTCGATGCGAATACGGCCGCTCAGTCCTCGGGCGTCGTGGTGCGCCGCAGGCTGCAGCTGATGCTGTACAACATCATGTACCGGATGATGTTCGACGCGCGGTTCGAGTCCGTGGACGACCCCATGTTCGTCGCAGAGCTTCGAGTACAACTACGGCGACTTCATCCCCATCCTGCGCCCGTTCCTGCGGAACTACCTCAACAAATGCAAGGACCTGCAGACCAGGCGGCTCGCCTTCTTCAACAACAACTACGTCGAGAAGCGGCGCAAGATCATGGCCGCAACAACAACCAAGGACGACGAGAAGCTCCGGTGCGCGATCGACCACATCCTGGAGGCGGAGAAGAACGGCGAGATCACGCCGGAGAACGTCATCTACATCGTGGAGAACATCAACGTGGCGGCCATCGAGACCACGCTCTGGTCCATCGAGTGGGTCCTCGCCGAGGTCGCCAACCACCCGGCCGTGCAGCGGAAGGTCCGCGCCGAGATCCGCGACGCCCTCGCCGCCGACGAGCCCGTCACGGAGTCCAACCTCCACAAGCTGCCCTACCTCCAGGCCGTGGTCAAGGAGACGCTGCGTCTGCACTCCCCGATCCCGCTGCTCGTCCCGCACATGAACCTCGAGGAGGCGCAGCTCGGCGGGTACGCCGTCCCCAAGGGGTCCAAGGTGGTGGTCAACGCGTGGTGGCTCGCCAACAACCCGGCGCTGTGGGACCGGCCCGAGGAGTTCCGGCCCGAGAGGTTCATGGGGGAGGAGAAGGCCGTCGACGCCACCGTCGGCGGCGGGAAGGTGGACTTCCGGTTCCTGCCCTTCGGCGTGGGCCGCCGCAGCTGCCCCGGGATCATCCTCGCGCTGCCCATCCTCGCGCTCGTCGTCGGGAAGCTCGTCAGGAGCTTCGAGATGGTGCCGCCGCCGGGCGTCGACAAGCTCGACGTCACCGAGAAGGGCGGGCAGTTCAGCCTCCACATCGCCCACCACTCCGTCATCGCCTTCCACCCCGTCTCTGCTTAGCTTAAACTCTCTCTTGGGGAGTCGTTTCAAGTTTGATTTCAACGGACGCATACGATTGTTTTACAGTTAATTTCGTTTTTAAGTGGTAGATACAGGAGATTGTGTCGAGTCAAATTATACTGTTCTACAGGTTAACATTTTTCAGTTGTTCAGGAATGTACTTCGAAAATTGATAGTTTGGCAGCTTTGGCTATCTGCTCTGTTTCCTGTTCTGGTAGCACTCTGTTTCATTTTTTTTAGTTCGATTACTAGCTTGTTGTCCGTGCTCTTGCCAGGGAAACACAAATCTTCAAGAATATAAATCACAGTTTAAATGAACAAAAGGACTTCACAAAAAAGCAAAAAATAACGCCTGGGAGTGTTTATAAGGTCTCACCATATAAAAGGGAACTCAGACATAAACAAATACTGGCTCGAAGCAACGACATATGATCGTTCCCTTCTATTAAGCTTAGTTAGATCTTTTTTTTTTGAAATTACACAGTCAGACACTCACAACACACGCACACTCACCCCTATGAACGCACATACACAAACTCTAACTCTATGAGCATCTTCGAAGACTGAGCCGGCAAATCCTCCAGATTGACGAAGTCACCACTGGCACCTCGCTATCAACGGCCACGTTGCCTACCGAAAGCACAAATACCGTTAATCCTAAAAATCATCTCTCTTCCTCTTCTTCCTCTGCTCTTGCCAATTTTTTGTTGCCAGGCTGATCGACGTTAAGAACAAATAATGCATTGTTTACAAAATGAGATCACCCTTCGGCTCTCCATAAAATTAGTACAGGTTCAAATTATCATAAAACTATTTTTAAAAAACTAAATACAACAAACTTTCACATAAACAAGAAAGTAATAACGCCATACTTAACAGGTAATGCCGAACGTCAGGAAATCAATATGGTAACTGTTTATAGCAAAGTTCACAGGGTAGACTGTTTCTCGAGCATGGATCGCCTGACGTTACTGCACCACTTACCATGGCCAACCCTTAGCTTTCTAAGCTAACGATATGGGTTCGATTCCCGCTACCCGCTCCATTCTGTATAAAAAGACTATTCTATTTGTTTAGACATGGTAGACACGTGGAACCAGACCCCACTAGTCAATGACCAGGGGAAACGTCAGGGGATCCCACTAGTCAATGACCAGGGGAAACGTCAGGGGATCCCCGTCCCGGTTTCTCACTAACAAATTTAAAATCCAGAGATATAAATCAGCTTGACCCCGATTCTAGATAAATATGTTCTTAATGCAATGTGGAAAGTCGGTATTACTGATAACAGAATTGACATTTTCATCACCGCCATCACGCAACAAAGGTACCCATGTTGCCACAGAACATCAAACATGCGATGCATTGCCATCGTAGCGTAATCCTAGTAAGGTTTATTGGTATTACCAAAGATTAATTGAAAAAACCACCTCATGAGTCATATAGAGTTTGACATTTTCACCTATATGTTTTTGTTGTAAATCTTCACCCACCTAACAGGTTTGTTGCAAAGACCACTCCACTTTGAGTATATTTAATTGATTTAATATGTGTTAGCCAATATAAATTCATGAAAAAACTAAATTATCTAACTTAACATTTTCAAAGTTTTTAAATAATACTTAATTATTTTATTTTCATTGAAAGTGTATCAAAATATAAAAATTTATGATACACCTTTTAAATTATTTTTCTTTAGCGCAAAATCTCAAGTATGAATATTGTATATGTTTGATAGAAATATTATGAACTACTTAAAACGAACCAAAACGTATTCAATCTATTAAACATGTGCAAATTAGGATGGTTTTTGCAATAAAACCTAGTGGGTGGGTGAGGATTTACAACACAAACATTTATGGATGGAATCTCAAACTCTAGTTAATTTATGGGGTGGTTTTTGCAATGAAGCCTGTTACCAACGTTCTATCATTTTTTTTAGCATGACGTTCTCTAAACCCTTAAAAAACCAGTTTGGAGAAAAATATTTTTTACCTGCCAAAGTCAACCCAGCCTGTCTATCCACCGTTGATTCAAACTGAACCCCTTAAATCTACCATCCGATCTTGCCATGTTTGTCCTGGGCCCACGGAAAGAGGAAGAGGAAGTTGGACAAAACGTCATCGTTAGTGTTATTGCGATGACGATCCTGTGTTTTTTGTTACGTGACTTTCTCTACCCGTGGAAGCCAATCCCACCTCCTTTTATTTCGTACTGAATAATACTTTCCCTTTATACGGCTAATTGAATAAATTCCATAATTACAGGAGACAACCGGAGCAGCACAGGAGCAATTTCCATTGCGACACGGGAACCCTTTGAAGCTTTTCTTCTCGTCGAGGTCAGCAGCGACGGCGGGCGCGTCGCGGGGTCGGTGCCGGAGCTGCAGTGGACCACGTCGGCGACGGGGACGTCGCCTTGCGCGCCGTCGAGGTCATTAGCGACGGCAGGCGCGTCGCGGTGTCGGTGCCCGAGCTGCTGTGCAGCACGTCGGCGACGGGGACGTCGCGTTGCGCGCCGTACCAGCACACCTTGTAGTCCGCCTGCCTGTCACCGTGACGCCCTCGCCGTCGTCGTCGACGTTGAACATCAGTTAACAAACAGGTGATGTCTAGATTCAGTCTTTGATGCATCCAGCACGTGAAGATTTTCCATGTGATGGGAGGGTGTTTACTTGCATGGGTTCCGATTTGTTTTGGTGAGAGATGACGAGACAGAGTGAGAGCTGTTGATGAGTTACAGTTTGAACCCTGCATGCATGTTTGTCCGATACGCTACAGGAAGTGCATGGGCATTGTTTTCTGAAACTGCAATTCTGGGACACCTATAAACAAGCCGATTTTAATTTGCTAGGCATCCAGTATATAATGTCCCCGCTACCTTCAGCGATTTGAACATATTTGAACATGAAAAATTCAGTTTGAAGTTTTGTTTTAGTTACCATTATATTCTCATCAAAATTTGCTTAACATGGTTTCGTTTCAGTCATTATGGCCAAGCGTACAGGCGGCGCTTTGGGTGAATCCCCACCTCTTCGAGACATGGCCAGTGAAATCAACAAAAATGGTCAGATGTGTAAAGCTGCAATGGTGCTATGCAACTGTCCAACTATACAATGTGTTTGACAATGGTGCCTGACATTTTCGATTATTTTCAGGTGCCCATGGAGGCATGCAGAAAGTTGGTGTTGCAGCTTCTGGAAAATCGGCTAAGAACCCCACGTGCGACGACCTCTCGCTGATTGCACAAATGTCCTTTCGAATGGTTTGAAACACCCTTTTTTTCCCTGATGGCGGCATAATTTTGTTTTCCATTGTTCAATTGTTCAGTGGGTCTCAGGCATGTGTTTATTTTTTCAGACCAAAAAAGAGGCCAGGTGGAAGAAGAGCTCGCTGTAAAACGTAAAATAGCTGCTGAAAAGAAACGTCAATATCGTGCGCAAAAAAAGGCCGAACTGGAGAATTCTTTGCCCACACCGGTCTGTAATCGTCAATGACAAATGTAGCAGGTACCATTTGTTCTCCCCTTTTTAGTGTAATTTGTTCTTTGCGCATGTTCAGTCCTTGCCCACAGAGCTTAATTACTGCTTGAAAAAACTTAGACTCGAGGAATGACCTAAATGCCACGCCATTCGCTCTCCATCCAGGTGTGTTATTCACACTGACATGTTTGGCTATTTTTTCTACGCATACTGTTTCACTGTTTCAAATATTTTTATGCCAGTGATTTAACATTTTTATATGTCAAATCAAATTTTCAAATTTGGTTAGGTCCCACTACACTGACTGCTGGTAAGAACACAACATTGGGCTTCAGTTCCAATACTACCACCCCTTCGTGTTATAGACAAAGACCGGCGCCGTCCTTGAACCCTACCGGTGCATTTCTTTTAATGAGATGTTGTTTTGAGTTTTTCAGCTTTCTTATTCATCTCTTCTGAACCATTGTTCCTAACATATAGATTTTGAAGCTGAGGCGATGAGGGACGCAATTACGAACCCTGTGTTGGGTTCAGGCTCCATTGTCAATCCGTTCTCACAGAATGATCAAAGTAAAATGCCTAAATCACACTGTTTTGCTGAGTTCTTTTTATAGTTCAAATTCTAATTTATTGTTTTATGATTCCTTTTTTTTTGTTTCAGAACGTGTGACGATAAACCAGGATGATTATGCTGTTGTTGATGATGGTGATGACAGCTGGCTTCATCGTAATGAAGATTGGTGTCCAGCACCAAGCCAGGGAGTTCGGCAAGATGAAAACATTGAGTGTGTTACTGCAGATTGCGTTGAACTGAACGAAACGCAAAGGTCCAGGTGGCGTGCAAGCAGCCAACGCTACCGGAAGCGTAAAAAGGAAAACTTAGATACTATTAAGTCGGACACGGAAGATCATAGTACACCAGAGGAATGTAAAAGATCTTTGTGGCGTAACAATAGTCAGCGTTACCGGAAGCGTCAAAAGGGCACTCTAGCCAATGAAGGTGAAGTTCAACGTAATCCGAAAATTCTCTGCGTCTCTCCAACGATCACCTTCCATGATGTGCATTCTACTTTTTGGAATATACAATCGAATATACGTGTAAAGAGGGAAGCCAATCATCTGAATCTATACGTGAGCAAGTGCCTCCCTGTAAGTATGACATAAATAGTAAGCATTCCTTCAAGGTAGGAGGTGAATGTCCAGCCCATAATGATAAAAGACAACATAAATCTGTTATGGTAATGTGCTATCGTTGCACAAGTATATATACTCTCGTCTCCATTTGCTATGAACCATCATCGTGCTATTCTTGGGAGCAATGTCCAGCCCACGCAAGATTTTTCTTCCCACGCCGTTTCGTAGATATTCCAGTATGCGTATGAGGATGCTCAATTTTCTTCGGCTTATGTGGATACTGCAGATAACGTGAGTATAGGCATATATGGAGATGGTACTCAATTTTTATTTCAGTTGGTCTCCAATTACGAGTCTTATTCGATCTTTTTATTTTCAGGCAAAGATTTTTGGATTCTCAAACAGGTGGTAACTTGGAGTTGCGCTTACTTCCTCCAACCATTTCAACCTTCTATGGATCAGCTGGAGCATCGCGTATTAGTCATATAGTTATCACCTCTCGCTTCGCTGATGTGGAAGAAACCAGGACGCACTACGATTGTTTTGCAGATGAAAGCCATAGGGGGCTAGATGACATTGACTAGAGTGAAATGTACTAGGCCCATTATGTTGGAATGAATAATTTTGAATAAAGTCTTCTCCGAATATATATTATTATGGGGGGGGGGGGGGGGGGGGGCAAACATTACAATCCGAAGATATTTTCATTCAATGACGGCATTAGCAACAGAAACTGCTGTGATCTTTAGAGTTCTCAAACACTCAAGGTCGTATGCACGCCTCATGGCAGAATCCATGATAGTGTTACGCCTGTCTGACCATAGAAAGCATGGGATCGCATCGCTGCAAATATGAAAAAGACCGAGTATCGCTTTTCAAATATAAAAAAACACACGAACATCGTATAATGTGAACAGAAAACGTTACCTTCAAGATATGTCAAACTTGGACATCCGGTTGGTCCAAAAAAACGGACGCAGGAGGATTCCACTCCGACAAAACAACCTAAGATAATTGAAATTCCCTTACAACCTTTTCTGTTTTATAATAATTAATGTAATATAAACAATCATTTAACGAATGACATTATGGTCGCGACACATACTTACCCTCATACCGGTCAACCCTAAACCTCACGGCCATGATCAAGTCACATCGAGTGCATGTGGCAGACAGGTGGTGCCTAAGAACATTGTACTCGTTGCAGTAGATTCGTAGAAAAGCAAGGCCACTAAAAAGAGAAACAAAACGTTAATATTTTGTACGACAATAAATGTGAACATAGAATTATTACGAATATGTGAACATAGATATACCTGTTGTCCACTAAAGCGACTTCAATAAATGTTTAAGCGTGAATAATGTTTGCGACGAAACCTACAGTATCTACCAATGAGCCATGTGGCAGACTCATGTCCAGCTGCAAAAGGACTGGGAAACCAAAAAACGAATGTGAGCTTGCACAAGGATGAAAATTATATAAGACTGATATTGGTTGATGAGGAGGTAATATCATCTCAATTTAGGTGCATTAGATATTTTACGATACACTAATGTCGGATAGATTTTTTGTTGCAGGGAACTAGGACGGAGACATTGACATTTGACAGGACTTGTTTAGATTTGGCTCGAACAATCGTTGAAGGATATGCATATGATTTCATTGATGTCATTGTTGGATACAGATATGATTTAAACTTTCTTAATGTGTTTCATGTATATGGCGCTGAATTCTTTGCAAGCATTACTTCTGAAAGCAGGGTTTCTACCTCTAGACGACCGATAGCATATCTTGTGTTCCCACGAATATTCAGCTCATTTCATCAAGTCAACCATTTTGGGAAAGATAAAAGCTTGACTCGTATGCTTGCCACCTTTGTTAATTTATAAATAAAACTGGGTATTGCTTCTTTAAATATGTCGTAACTCTTCCTACAGATGTTATTGGCGTGGTTGTCTACATATCTGATGTCCATGACACAAAACGCACTTAGAGACGACCAAGCAGGCATGTCGCAATAATGAACACGTGGTACGTTGTGTCTACAATTATTTCTAATACACATGTGCATGCATCGTTAAATATAATGTGATTATTCAATACGCACGTGCATTTTCGCATTTTGACACCCTGTTTCAAAATTATTTGATGAGCAGTATGTAGATTCTCGTCATCCATGTCCGCAGTCCACATATTCGTCGCCACGCTGGAGAGTGGCGACCCGCGGCATAATATTTTAACACCATTGCTGCACTCCATGTAAAAATAAACACAAGAAGAGGTATCGAATGAACACAATATTTTATCGTCATTGCCTGCTTACCTCTCATAACCTCGAATTATTTAATTGCAGGTGTCCTTGTCACTAGATATAGCAAAATTATTTTTGAGCCCGACCGGCCAGAAGCTGAGGCGATGAGAGGTAAATATAGCAACATTGTGTTCTGGTCCATTTCAATTTTTGTAACCTACACCTCAATTAGCGTTGATCTTTTTCTTTATTAAACTGTAGGATTTCAAACGCGTCTAACAAATGCGTCTAATCAGGCACGTCAGCTTGGCCGTGACCGTCTAAAAGATATGAATGTGCTTTGAGGTTGCATGAAAATGAAGAGTCTCAAATAAATATGGTCGCTAACGTTACCGACAATGAATAAGAACTATGTGCCATGACATGTCTTTTATGTCTCAAAATCAATTAGCGTCTTTAAATTCAAACAATGTAGTCATTTTATCAGATTCTTGAGCTTGTCGTGTTAATGTTGTAAGGGTACTTAAATAATATGATGTGCCATAAATGTGTTTTTTTATGATACCTACACGGTACATTATATTATTTTTTTTGCATGATAAAGTCCTGTCAAGTGATGTCATTTGGGTGAACACGTGCGTGACGCACGTGCATTTTTACTAGTATCATTTATTGGCTGTCTAAAGCAAAGCTCAAATCTAGGCACTTCAAAAAAAAAAAGCTCAAATCTGGGCGATGCAAAATGTCGAACAAACATTCCGTCATCTTCCTTCACGTGCCGTGCCGTGGCCCAAAACTTTCCATGGCCGGGCCCAAGTCTTCTGGCCCAGCTTGATCTCCTCAGTCGCCCTCGTGTGTGTAGATCGAGTTGCTCTGCCAGATTATCCAGGCTACTATTGCCATTACAATTGGTGGTGCTATGAAGCACAAGGAGTACCACAGGCTCGAGTGCACAAACGGTTGAGATGGAAATGTATCGAGCAGTGACGCGAATAACTTTGAACGAACATTTGAAACTTCATATTTCACCAACCTTGGCTAGCGCGATATATATGTCTCTATGCTAATCCGGCTAGGGTATGTCTTGCGAAGCCCAAGCCATCAGACATTCAGGCATCAGGTGGCTCAGTTTATTGTTTTTTTCTCCCCGATCCGGAAATTCCCATCCATTTAGGATTTAAGGCTACAAGTTACAGGATGCGATATGTCTAATTGACCAATTCGATTGAACTCACAACTCGGTTTGTTTCATACAAGTTGTTGCGTATTAGTGCATTTGATGATTGGTTGTTGAATAAAATGAAGAGGACAAGGACATTAATTACATATTTTCAGGCATTAGAAATGATGAAATTTTGGTTCACGTGCTATCATTCATGAATAATCGAGAAGCTAGGTGGAACCAAAATTCAAAATCTTTAGTATTAGGTAATTATAATCTTATACAGTTTTTTTTAGTTTGTTTAACTTAGAAAATTATGAATGGAACTGAATTGTATTAGATGTGCATTTCTTGTTTTAGTCTTTTTGTGTATTGGTGTATTGCCTGGCTTGGATTGTCTTTAAAGCATGGCTAGTTGCCCTAGATCTGCCACTGGGTGCTGTTGGTACTGTTTATTTACAAAATTTTAGGGGTTAGTAAGCGAGTTGAAGGACTACTGTATCAAAATTTGTACATTTTTACTGTAAATTTGCTATCCATTGTTTACACACCTAAGCACAGACAAGAGTACCTTCTAATCAATTTGATAAAAAAAAAGAACATATGTCTGAATTTTAGTGCTTTAGTCGTTCACAAATCACAAACATTGGTAGGTGTCCTACCCATGGCAACAAATCGGGTCCAAACATTCCCTGGAAACTGAAAAGCTGAAAACATGGAATAGAAAACTGTTTTAATTCAAATGCTCACTTATTGAAAAAGATACAAAGGCGAAAAAAGTAGACTTTTGGACTCCACTGTCCACAACCCCGAAGTATGGTGCCTTAAGGCTATCGAAGCGGTTAGTGTTTTTCATTATTAAAGCTATATGTTTATCTTCAAAGTCAAAACCATATTAGACTGCTTATAAACTTTTGGACCACACTTAGAAAATGGGTTTTTGTAAGAGAATGGTTCTTATGGTCCTAACTATCAAGAAACTTATTGATCAAATGGCTCAATCTGTTCTTATAACTGTATTAATTTTATTTCTGAAGTTCATCTAGCATTACAACATTATTTAGTTTTCTGTGTCATATTTTTCTTAACATGCGTAAAGAATATTATGCAGAGCTTGCTGGTTGTTTCAAGATAGATGGCAGATAGAGAACGGCGAACAGTGTTTGTCACAGTTGGTACTACATGTTTTGATGCTCTTGTTAAGGCAGTAGATACTCCAGAAGTGAAAGATGCCTTATTAGAGAAAGGTTATACCAATCTTCTTATTCAAATGGGCAGAGGGACATATGTTCCATCCAAGGTTAGTGGCCAGTGGGCTTATCCTTTTGTGGTCAATCATCAGCATTTAGTTGTTTTTTTCAGTGTGGACGTGCATGACACTGCTTGTCACAGTTTTAAGAGTTGTGATTGGTGATGAAACAATAGATAGCTAATGGTTTGACTCATGCTAATTGAAAAAATGAACCGAAAATGCTCCATAATGTGTGAAGAACATTATTTCATGTGTATTGGTACCTTGTAAAGTGTTCTACGCGGATCATCGTTCTAGTTTTACAGCAAGTTGAAGGACTAGTTTTGTGAACTAAAGTTTCTTAAGAAAGTAATACCAACACACTCAAGTCATGATAGATGTCTTCAGCCGTATCGGTTGACCATCTGTCTAACTTCTCTATGGAATGACTTTATTATTTTGAATCTTTGTTAGTCTGTGTTCGTGGTAAGCAGTATAAGACAATTTTTTGTTCATCTTCAGGAGAAGGGTGAACTAATGTTTTCTGGACAGCTCCTCAGTGTGTATTAATGTTTGAAAAAAAATAACTTACCAACTTAATTGAGCTGCTGCTTGTTCGAAATTATTACTCCTGCCTTATCTATTTCACGATTGAATTTGGTAGTAACACATATCTTTTACACATATTTTGCCTGAAACGTTGATGCGGTCCCTTGTTTCAGAAAAGTATAATTATTGCAGTCAAAACTTTGATGATGATACTTCTTGAATTTGCTTCTAATTATATAACTCAAGCAGCAGTGTTTTGTATACTGTTAACTGAAGGTCTCAGGAGGAAGTGGAACGACCCTTGAAGTTGATCATTTCACTGCTTGTTCGAAATTATTACTCCTGCCTTATCTATTTCACGATTGAATTTGGTAGTAACACATATCTTTTACACATATTTTGCCTGAAACGTTGATGCGGTCCCTTGTTTCAGAAAAGTATAATTATTGCAGTCAAAACTTTGATGATGATACTTCTTGAATTTGCTTCTAATTATATAACTCAAGCAGCAGTGTTTTGTATACTGTTAACTGTAGGTCTCAGGAGGAACGACCCTTGAAGTTGATCATTTCACATTTTCACCAAGCATTGCTGACTATATGAGAGCAGCTTCCCTAGTCATCAGCCATGCAGGTAATTATACTTCCTATATGGTAAAACAAAGCTGGGCGCTGCCGTACTGGACCAGTTTCCATGTTATTATCGCTTTTATGGCTAATGCTTTATATTGTTATCTTAATATCTTAAATATCGATGATTTTTCCAATAATTTTTCTAAATTGTTGCTTCAAACCTAACTCTTTAGAATGAAACAGAGTAGTGTCTTTTAGTTTGTTCTTTTCATGTTTCAAAATGATGAGCTACCAGCATCATTTGAAGTATGTACAAGTTCATCATATGCTTTGGATCTGGGGTTTTCACCCTGCCTTGTTGCCCTTTTTATCTGAAAACAGATTGATATTTGTGAACCTTCTATCCTTTAATAGATGGAAGAAAATATTTAAACAAATAAGTTACTACAACCTCCAGTGTCCAGAAGCAAGATTCGTACGATCATGAAAGACTGTTTAGCTACCAACTTATCGTGAAGACCTTAGCAATAATAAATGAACTCTATTCCAGGATGGTAAAAACTTGGGAAAAATAACTGTGTGTAGGTGCAAGGGAAGCTATGTTTTAGCTAGTGGTTCATACTGCTGCGTTGAGTGCATGCTCTCTGATATCTGAAAAAGAAGTCATCTGTAGTGCTGTACTTTCAAGTGCATCTATGTTTCTGAAAATTAAGCTCTGGCAGGTTCAGGAAGCATTTTTGAGACTCTACGTCTCGGCAAACCTCTTATCGTTGTTGTAAATGAAGATTTGATGGACAATCACCAGAGTGAGTTAGCAGAGGAATTAGCTGAAAGGAAGCACCTCTTCTGTGGGCGCCCACAAACACTGAGAGAGACCATCCGGGCCATGGATCCAGAGACACTTCTCCCTTATGTGCCTGGGGATGCAAAACCAGTTGTCACCCTGATCAACAGATTTCTTGGTTTTCCAGTTGGCTCATAATGCCTCCTTTAACTCCTGATCTGTTTTGAGCAAAATGAAGTAACCAACAAGGAGATTGCTGATAGTTTCATATTGATGAACAGTGATACAAGAAAAGGAACATGATGAATGTTGCTCGGTTAAGGCACATGATTAATGTTATGTGGTTCCCTCCTAAAGTTGAGCTCAAACTTTCAACTTCATACCTAACATGAGTGAGATCATGTATCCCTCTATCGAGTTTATGACATTTTGAGAGGGCTTAACTTTAACCAGTTACAGAATTATGCAGAATTTTCATATGATTGCAGAACCATTAGGTTTATATTCAGATGTACTTTCTAAATATAATATTTCATACTTTTAACTGACATATTATTCCACTTTCTATTTATCAGAGACACTTTTACCAAAAGGCACCATGCGCTCTCTAAACATAGCAACTGGTATTTTTGTTAATTAAGTTCACTTGCGCCAGATTATCCAGGCTACTATTGCCATTACAATTGGTGGTGCTATGAAGCACAAGGAGTACCACAGGCTCGAGTGCACAAACGGTTGAGATGGAAATGTATCGAGCAGTGACGCGAATAACTTTGAACGAACATTTGAAACTTCATATTTCACCAACCTTGGCTAGCGCGATATATATGTCTCTATGCTAATCCGGCTAGAAATTCCAACGCTCAAAGTCTTCCTGGCCCTCACTCTGCCTATATAATATAATATAATAGTACAAAATAGTAACATAAGGGAGCACTATTCAATAATATGCGCAAATGCCAATGGCCATTCAAATCATTAAAAAAAAGGTTTGCAAATGGTGGAATAATATCTCTTTAACTTATATATCCACGTCGAATGCTTATCCATATGTGTCTCTCCCGTTGCTTTCCGAGGTCCACATACCCCTCTCTCATGCGTTTGTTCCATTAACAACGATTAAGTGTTCGAAAAAAGGAGCTCAAGACCTTTCTTGTTCCTTGCTCCCGTGGATCGATACTAGTTACTTACCTTTAATCTTAGGCTTAGTGTCTTTTACCTAACTTACTCGCTCGCCGACGAGTGAAAGAAATAGCAGCAATATGAGCTCTACCAAGGGTCATCCGTATTTCTAGTAGTGACATTTGGGATAGGAGTCGACGAGCAGAGTTGGCAGCAATCCGAGAAAGTTTCCCCCCCCCCCCTTCTAAATAACGAAGAACGATGATACTGGTGAAGTAGAGTTCAGAATGAGGCAGTAAGCAATGCCTTATTTGAATATAACAATAATGACGTAGCTTTCGACTCTGGCGAATGTATCACTTGGAAATGTGAATATGTGTGAAACTGACAGGCGACATTTTGGTTCATAGTCCAAAACTTTTTCCCTCCACTTCAACAATCTCTATTCTTCTAAAACGCGTGCGTTTTCTTGCAAAAAGACCATGCCACGTCACCTAAATTTTGTCAACCGTCGGATGTTTCCGATGGTAAAGAAAAGCCGTTCGATTTGCATAGAATAAATTACAACTAGACCCTTCTAGAAAGCGTAAACGATTTTTATCCTTCCACCGCTCCCAGAAACTTTCTTATAGACCCTTCGCGATGAACAAATCCCATTCCCGGTCCTTCCACCATCCCTGAAAAATTGCATGCAGCCCCCCGCTGAATAAAAGAAACGGTTGCGCGCAGACTTGCTTGTGGTATTCACCCTGGCCCACAAAGGATTAAAGCAACAGCTTATCTGAATAATAAAAAAAAGGCAGCAGCTTATCTCAAAGAACGCCGTTTTCCACCAAGGAAGAAAGAGCTCTGAAAATTTTTCCCGCAGTTTATAAAGCTCCTGGTTCCCCGGCAAGTTCGAGATTGAAGAAGAAAAAAAAAGTCGAAATCGTTGGCCTGATCTGAACACGGTGCAAGCAATCAAGGTATGAGATTCTAAATATTGTGCTGTAAAAATCATAATATACTATGTTAGATACAATATATGTAAACATTTTTTTGCGAACACAGTATATGTAAACTCTGGGTGAGCACACTAATGCTATTTGATGTTACTCCAATCATGTAGTGATAGTACAATGCAAACTAATAGCTGATTACAATATATGCCAAACAAAGTCTGGCATTTATAAAGCTCTTTTCAAAAACATATATGGAGTAAAAATGAGGATCACACGGAAGGCCATAATACAATTAACACAATTGGTGGGAAAATTCTAGCAAACTCAGGGAACAACGCTTTAGCAATACGAGTATAGGATAGGCTGGCTATAAAATGTAAGTTTCAACATTTGATAATGTACAGTACAAACAGGTTGGTCGCTTCACACTAGGCACTAGCCCCTTCTCAATACCAAATGCTCTTTTCTGAAGCCAGATCAGCGGTGAGGCGAAAGAAGAAAAAAAAAACACAATCATTTTAGAGTAACTGTAATTTCTATTGCAAATATATCTTTCTTTTGCACTAAATCTTGGCTCATCAGTGAAGTATATGGATGATAGGACTATTTCTTTTTTAAAGGAAAATGATAGTTCTATTCATATTTGCAAAAAAAGCATGAATGAATTAGTCCATGCTCACAATTTGTGAATTTTTGGTACATGCAGAAACTGTTCGTTTCAGAGACCATTGCTCTGGTACGACATCATTAGCAACGAGAGTTGTTTTTCAACATTTGGCAACTTACCACGTCTATATGTGATCAACCATGCATGCATGCCAACAACTGTGACGTTTTAAACTACAACTAGAGAGACAAATTATATAGCAGGCCAAAATGCCATCTGATACATTTCATTTGATTTTATCAGACTAAAAAGTAAAGTGAGGATTTCCTATCTGATCCAAGGGAAGGAAGAGAGGTGGAAAGTGCAGCAACACCTATGATGCAAGGAATCATTGACTTACATCACGATATCTTTTTCTTCCTCATTCTTATTTTGGTTTTCGTATCACGGATGTTGGTTCGCGCTTTATGGCATTTCAACGAGCAAACTAATCCAATCCCGCAAAGGATTGTTCATGGAACTACTATCGAAATTATTCGGACCATTTTTCCTAGTGTCATTCCATTGTAATTTGACAAGAGTATTTATTAGGATGCCAAAAAAAATCACCTTGTAACTCCATAGCGTTGTCTCATGCCTCTACGATTCCCTTATGTACTGTAATAATTTATTTTAAAAAAAGCAGTGAAGAGTTAATATAAAATATGTTGAATAACTCTCCTTTCTCATGCTATGATAAAATAAAAACTCATCACTTTAGTATTCTTTATTTCTCATTATTCATATTATAAGCTGTAAACGTATTTCTTGAAATATTTTTTATGGCCATCCAGATATTTGAGACATCCAAGAATCTGAATAATAGTTGTCTATGTTTAATATCCTAAACATGTATCTTTCTTATATGCGGTCATATCAGCACTTAAAACTCTCCTACGTAACCACCAGAACTGGAACTAAATTTGTTTCCCATTGATAGATTCAAGTGAGACTGTTTCTTTGTCACATAAACATATCACCCAAAGTACAACTCTGTTGGTTATTCACTAAGCTTACTATATGATGGTTTCACCAGGGGCCACACAACTTAAAAATATACAACAAGAGCGCGGCATTGCCGCACGGTCTTTCTAGTATTTGTTCTATTTTCAACTTGCCTCCAAACTAAATCTGGGCCAAATTGAAAAATACTATTTTTTCGCATAAACACTGCTCATCAGAAATTGGTGACATTATCCCAACCAACCTCTCCATTTTGCTATTTTCTTCCCAATCTCAATTTCCCTCTCTTTCTTCTCCAATCTTTTTCCTCGTTTTCTCCCACATCACGGAAGGAACAAAAGTCCAAAGAAAGGGAGCCACCAAACCCGGGCGGCTCGTGCGGAGGGAGCAACGCCGCGCGAACGAGGCGCGAGGGGAACGGGCCATGACGCTGCCGGCGGAGGCCCTGATCGGCGGTGGCGCCGATCTCTGGCGTCCCGCCGGC
>LAPY01000431.1:55338-91510 GCA_000970635.1 Eragrostis tef | reverse complement strand
GGCCGAGGGGGCGCGTGGGCCACCGCAGCCGCGCTCGTTGTCCTCCTCGTCGCCCACCTCGCTGTTCTTCTCGTCCGCCGCCGCCGCGTCGATCGGATCGCCCGCGCAAGGGCCGCCCCCGCGGCGCCTGCGCTGGCGTCCCCGGGCCCCTCCTCAGGGTTGGTGCTCCCGTACTCGCCCTCTGCCTTCGCGGCCGCCGGGCTTTACCTGATCGTTGTGTTTGGCTGCCGTCGGTGGGTTGCAGGATTGAGGGGTTGGTGACGGAAGACGATCTGAGGCAGCTGGTGGGCAGCCTGGGCGTGGGCGCGCGGGACCCGGAGAGGGAAGGGTGGGAGCCCGTCATCGCCAAGGAGAACGATGCCGTCTCCTACAGGGCCTGGTGCGACAAGACCGCGGTACTGCTGCTCTGAATCATCTATCTCCCTCTTGCCTTCCTTCAAATCTACTCTGCGCAGCAAGAAATCCTCATCTGTTGTTCTCTCACACGATTACTGTGACGCCAAATTTGCTCTTGCTGATGTTAATTTCTCTTCTTATTGGGAGGTCAAAATGAATGTTGTCAATGCTCGCGCAATTGATGCGATGTGCTGTCTCCTATAAACCATCGTGCAATTTTATATATCCGTCGCTCACAATTTTCAATGAAAAATGGTGTATGCTACTTAGATTTAAGCTATCCTTTCATTCCTGCAGGATGGCCCTCCTAAATATCTGAGTATTACAACATATGAGAACTGTTCAACAGAGCTGTTGAGGGACTTCTACATGGATAACGAGTATAGGATGGAGTGGGATAACACTGTCACAAAGCATGAGCAGTTGCAGTATGATGAGAGCAGTGGGGTAGAGGTAGGGCGGACAGTTAAGAAGTTTCCACTTCTGACACCACGTGAGTACATATTGGCGTGGCGAGTCTGGGAAACAAATGACAAGTCTTTTTATTGTTTTATTAAGGTTAGAATCACCCTCCTTCCTGCATTCAATTTTAGGCGTCGCTTCGCATAATAATCAGATATGAAGGATCTTTTCACCACACAATTCCATATACCGTTTATCTACCTCAAATATTTTTGCATATTTTCATGTACAATGTTCATAGAATTAACAACCAATTTAAATGTTTCTTAGATGAAGAATGTTGTCCTATCTTATGTCAATCAGACGGTTATAGCACTGTTTGAGCTGATGTAGAAATGAAAGAACTGAAGCCAAAACTGTTGCGTTGGGCTGCAATCTATAATGTTTCTAGCTAATTTAAAATTGCAGTTTCAACTAGTTTGCATCGACTATATAGTTTCAAGTAGTTTGCATCCACTATAAAGGTTTCAACTGATTTACATCCTCTTTTTTCTTGACTGAGCCACTTTCACTCGTTAGGTAGTGTACATTACTGGAAATGAACTAAATGGGCGCATGCTTATTTAATGCTTAAATTTCCCTATATGTGTTATGCATGGATACTGCTGACAGCTGATTTTCTTCTGCGCGCTCTGCTAATGCTGTGTTTTCTCAACAACAATATTGTCTAATGTGCCATGCCTGAATTGTGAATCCTGACAGGAATGTGAGCATCCTCTTGCACCACATCTGAAAAAGTTTGTTAGAGTGCGACTTCTGAGATCAGGATGGTGTATAAGGAAAAGTAAGTGGTAGCTGATATTTGTTTAAGCCCTTCTATCTTGGCATTTTATCGAGCTAACCTTGTTATGTTTCACCTTGATGTTGAATTTTTTTTTCCTTTTGTAAGTAGTTGACTTGCTTAAGATGATGTAGTTGCATTCTATCAAGATCTATTTTTAAAATTCAAAACAATAGTTTTTCCATCTCTCAAATTCTTTTAATATGCAGCCTTTCAGTTCTCATACATTTACTGATTT
This sequence comes from Eragrostis tef, assembly GCA_000970635.1. Lineage (NCBI taxonomy): Eukaryota > Viridiplantae > Streptophyta > Magnoliopsida > Poales > Poaceae > Eragrostis > Eragrostis tef. Next base: position 89,633 of record LAPY01000431.1, on the reverse strand, counting down.
CAAGTGCCATGCTGAATGTGGTTCTATCCCAGCACTAAATTCTTGTAGATTTCTCTTTAACACTGATGTATTACCTGATATCTCGTGCCACTTTGGTGAAAGTTGAAACTTTTAACCAATTGGAAGAGGCATTATCTATCCTGGTTTGTTTTATTAAATGAAGTTATAATGGTATATTATGGGGACACATGTTATATATTCTTATTAATGAATGCTTATATTTTCTATTGCAGTCCCTGGCAGGGATGCATGCCAAATCACTGTGCTGCATCATGAGGATAATGGAATGAACATAGAGATGGCAAAGCTTGCCTTTTCCAAGGGCATCTGGAGCTACATATGTAAAATGAACAATGCTCTACGTCGCTATCCTCAGCACCGTAGTTTGTCCATATCAATTATGACCATGCAAAAACTTAGTAAGGTGACTGCACTTATTAATTTTTTATTCGCTTATGGTTCAGTAGCATTAACTTGCTAGTGTTTTGTTATGCAATGGAGGTTACATGGTTAGCTTTCTGAAGCTTGTTATTAAGTGTAATCTTTTCTTTGGGGTCTTGTGACATCTGCAATCAAATTACACAACTGAACAATAGTATTAACGCAGGCCATGCCAATGGCTTTAGCGATCAAACATGTTATCATGCCTCATAGCTGTATGCCTATGGAAATCAGTGAACCTATTTTTCTAAAATAATTGAATTGACTGTGTAATTTGAGTAGGCTACTGTTTTATTGTCATGACCTGTTCATTCAAGCTCTGACAAAGCTAAGTTTTTTGGCACATAACAGTTTCCCCAAGATTTGGAGGCTGCCATGGATACAAGTCATCCAACTCCACAGAACATGGTAGCAACGGTTGTTCCTTCAACACAGACTGCCAGAACTTCATCGTGCAAACTACCAGGTAAGAAGTCGTCTAGGCAAATGATTGCAAGTGGACTTCTTCTAGTTGGAAGCATTGTTTGCCTATCTCGAGGTCGATCCAACCTTGGGGCTCAACTGGCGATGGCATTATTCTTGAAGAAGGCCTTCAAGCATGAGAGGGAATCAGGCTCATCAACATCAAGGGAAAGAACAGAGACGGCTAGATCCAGGCGCTAGCAGTCTTGAGTTGTGCAGAGTGCTAGCATTGACCTTTTAATTTAGGAAGTGACTCTTTAGTTGAATAGATATGATACCTAAGCGATCGGTATAAGTTATGTAAATAATATGTTATGAAATAACAAATGTACGCATTTCTGGAAACAATTTGTTATTTCACTCAGTCTGTGCTTTCTTTGGTAAAATATCTCACTAGTCTTGATCACGAGATTCTGCTACATGTACTACTACTTCCATACTTGAAATGATTTCGTTCGTTCCGATGGCATAGTTGAACTAAAAATGACTATTCCTGGTTTTTAAAAAAAAAAAAAGGAGAGCAGACCTTAAGGTACTGTTCAAAATACGGCAGTTTCGTATGATTCAATTCACTCGAGAGTTGCATAATATTCCTTAACAATTCATGTGGAATTCATGTCTTCAAATTCACGAGGAAACGACGCAAACGGCAAAAGCGGCGTCAGTTTTGTACGCAAGAGACACCAAACTCACTGATGCGCGCTGAAGAAGGCCTTCAAGCATGAGAGGGAATCAGGCTCATCAAGGGGAAGAACAGAGACGACTAGATCCACACGCTAGCCGTCTTGAGTTGTGCAGAGTGCTAGCATTGACCTTTTACAATTTATAGGAAGTGACTCTTTAGTTGAATAGATATGATGCCTAAGCGATCGGTATAAGTTATGTAAATAATATGTTTTGAAATAACTAATGTACGCATTCCTTTCACTCAGTCCGTGTGCTTCCTTTGGTAAAATATCTCACTAGTCTTGATCACGAGATTCTGCTACAATGTACTACTACTTCCATTCTTGAAATGATGTCGTTCCGATAGAATAGTTGAACTAAAAATGATTGTTCCTGGTTTCTACGCTCCTAAGCAGACCTTAAGGTACTGTTCAAAATTCGGCAGTTTCATATGATTCAATTCACTCGAGAATTACATAATATTCCTTTACAATTCATGCAGAACCATGTCTTCAAATTCACGAGGAAACGACGCAAACTGCAAAAGCTGCGTCAGTTTTGTAGGCAAGACACCAAAAACTCACTGATGCGCGCATTCCCGCCATCCTCTCGGCATGGTCGACCCCGTCCTGGCACCCGCCGCCGCCCTGCAACACTGGAACCGCCTGATCCAGCTCGCCGCCGCATCGGGATCCTACGCCGACTGCCTCCGCCTCTACACCGGCTCCCTCCTCACCGCCGGCCTCCGCGGCGACGCCTCCACCTTTCCTTCCCTCGCCAAGTCCTGCGCCGCGCTGCGCCTGCCCCACCTGGGCCGCGCCGTTCACGCGCGCGCGCTCCTCTCGGGCGCCGTCGTCTCTCGCGACGCCTTCGTCCGGACCTCGCTCATGGACATGTACGCCAAGTGCGGGTGCCTCTCCGACACGGCATGATCGCGGCATACGGCAGGAGTGCGCAAGACGAGGAGGCTGTCGCGTTGTTCAACGCGATGCGACGCGTGGGATTCGGGCCCAGCGGGAGCACGCTCGTCGGTGTGCTGTCTGGGTGCGGGAGCTCCATGTCCGCCAGGAGCTTCGGCTTGTGCATCTACGGCTTCAGCCTCAAATCCGGGCTTGACGCGGATTTGCTAGTCTCGAACTCGGTTCTCACCATGCTTGTCCGTGGCGACCAGCTGGAAGCTGCAAGGTCACTGTTTGATGGTATGGAGAAGAAGTCAGCGGTTACTTGGAGCGTGATGGCCTCGGGTTATTTGCAAGCCGGGGACTGTGTGAAAGTGTTTGATCTGTTCAGCTGCATGCGGAGGACAGAGCAAAGTATAGATTCAGTAGTGCTTGTCAATGTGATCGCAGCTGCTGTGCTATTTGGAAACTTGCTGGTAGCCAAGGGTCTGCATGCTCTTGTGATCAAGGAAGGGTTTGAATCTCAGGAGAATCTGGCAGCATCCTTGGTAAAGCTGTATGCGAAGTCTGGAGATCTTTTGTCTGCTAAAGAGGTCTTTGATTCGTTTTGCTGCAAGAATGTTGTGCTGTGGACTTCAATGCTAAACGGATTTGTTGAATGTGGCTGTCCGGATAAGGCTTTGACAACGTTTGATGACATGTTATGTGCAAATGTGGAGCCAAATAGAGCAACTATTTTAGCTGTTCTTTCAGCATGCGCCAATATGGGATCTGCTAATATTTGCGAGAAGGTTGAGGAGCATGTGATTGCACTGGGTCTGCAGACGGACCTGCAAGTTTCTACTGGGTTAGTAGACATGTACTGCAAGTGTGGTAGTATTCAGCGTGCTAGGAAAATATTTGATGGTATTAGCAGTAGAGATTTAGCTGTTTGGAGTGCCATGATTAACGGATATGCTTGCAATGGAGAAGGCAGCGAGGCTGTGGCCCTCTTCAAGGAGATGCTAAACAGGGGTGTTCGTCCAGATGCCATTGTGTTCACTCATGTTCTAACAGCATGCAACCATTCTGGTTTAGTAGATGAAGGTGTTCATTGCTTTCAGAGCATGATGGCGGAATATCATATCGAGCCATCTATTGAACATTATATGTGCATGGTTGATTTGCTTTGTAAAGCTGGTCATCTTAGTAGTGCTATGAAGTTCTTTAGGCAGATGCCAGTTCATTTGCGAAACCAGGTATTTGCTCCTCTAATCAGTGCACACAGTGCTCGTGGCGCTAATCCATCCACAGAATTCTCGTCAGAGGAATTATGGAACCTGGACCCCCAAGATTCTGGTCACTGTGTCCAAATGTCTAACATCCTTAGTTGTTTAGGGGAGTGGAAGAAGGCCAGAAGTTATAGGAGGCTAATTAACATGCAAGGTTTAGTCAAGGAACCTGGATGGACATGCATTGAGCAGCATGGCTAGCTTCCAGAACTCTTTTGACTGGCATTCTGTTCGAACTGAACACATGGATGCCTTCTTTATAGGTGAATGGATATCAGTATCCTGACAGATAGGGTGGAAGATCTGATTCATTCTTTGAGGTCAAGTTCGATCTGTATTTCTGCCATTACACACGCCCAATACAACTTGCAAGGGTTTTGAGCGCATTAATTGAGCCCATAGTTTCTCTCTGTACGTTTGTGGCGCATATATTTGTAAATACACAATATCAGTTGTACTACCATTGATTTGCACCCTTCTGATGCCTGAATGAAGAATGATCTTGTATATTTAAGATTATATACCTATCTATTCACTACTTTATTTAAATACACTTACGAACCAACTACTTCCTCAATTTATAGAAAATTGGCGGTTACTCTGTTTCTTAAAAAATTGAGGTCAGGGGTCTGATATCCCTCTGAATTTTCATTAAGAAAAAGAAGCCCACTGAAGCCTGTTGGGTTGGGTCTCAACTGGCGCACACGCAACCCGGAGCCACAACCCAAATTATAGGAAGGTGGGCCAAATACGACCAGACATCTCTTGATGCGAACGGTAGGAACCTAACATTGGTTGGCTTCCCAAGATCCCTCATGGGCGACTAACAAGGCACAGTTTGCTTCTCACAGTTAACCAGTTTCTTAATATTGTACCTATCACTTTGACTAAACATGTATACCTTGGTAATTAGTATAATATTCTAGACTCTACAATATGCATGGAAAAAAATGAGAAACTAAGTATTTCATGAATGAAGGCAAAATTAAAAGCCCTAACCATAAATCCTATTCGAAAACTAATTATCGAGAAACATGAAGTATCAAGTGCGAAGTGTTTGAATACAAACAAAGTGTTAAAAAAATGACAAGTATTGAAGAATGAAGAAAGTAAACTTTATTGTTCGAACTTTGACTAAGAATAACTTGAAAATATTCAAGTAGAAAAGGTATGGCCATTCTTTAAAAAAAAAACCTTTAGGACATGCTATATTCTTAGCTATTTGCACACATTTTATAAAAAAAATCACAACATTAAAAGTTAAAGTAAAAATATGGAATCCCATCAAGGGAAGGAATGTGTATACTATAGGTCATAATGAAGCGATTTTGAGAAAGAGTGTGTTAAGGCTCATATTGTCTATGCCAATATTGGCCCACTCTTGGTTATATATACCACATAGCCTAATAACTGATTATCGTGCAACCCTGAGGTTAGTGACATGATACCAAAAACAGGTTAGGATTAGGGTTAGACTAATCTAAACCATATACTGCATCGGTTAATAACTGATTATTGTCTAATGCTAATGTTCCGATAGAGTGAGTACTGCAGTTCCCTCCATAATCGCACAGAACACCCAGCTTCCCAGGTATCCATGGCTGAACGGTGAAAGCTCCCACCAACCTAGAAAGGAAAAAAGGAAAAACGGGTAAAAAAGTTGAATATCAGAAAAGCTCTCCATAAAGAAAATATAGTCACAGTCAATCAAACATAGAATGACATCTATTTTTGGAGAGTGAATATCAGAAAAGCTCTCGAGGCCATCATGATAAAATTAAGCACAATTGCATATATTTATGTAACAAAAGAATAAGAATTAATATGAGTATTATGTGAAAACCAACTTGTAGAAGTATAATAATGATGCAAATTAGCGTGTGCCTCTTCCACTTTAACAAAGACGTATTTTCCATGAAAAAAAACAAAGACGTATTTTGAACACGAACACCTGTTTGATGGAGGAGAATTCAGCACGACACGAGTCCACGGCTCGCAAAATCCACATTTTGCTTTTGGCTCTCTCGACCGCCCTCGCGCTCTAACATTGGTTGGCTTCCCAAGATCCCTCATGGGCGACTAACAAGGCACAGTTTGCTTCTCACAGTTAACCAGTTTCTTAATATTGTACCTATCACTTTGACTAAACATGTATACCTTGGTAATTAGTATAATATTCTAGACTCTACAATATGCATGGAAAAAAATGAGAAACTAAGTATTTCATGAATGAAGGCAAAATTAAAAGCCCTAACCATAAATCCTATTCGAAAACTAATTATCGAGAAACATGAAGTATCAAGTGCGAAGTGTTTGAATACAAACAAAGTGTTAAAAAAATGACAAGTATTGAAGAATGAAGAAAGTAAACTTTATTGTTCGAACTTTGACTAAGAATAACTTGAAAATATTCAAGTAGAAAAGGTATGGCCATTCTTTAAAAAAAAAACCTTTAGGACATGCTATATTCTTAGCTATTTGCACACATTTTATAAAAAAAATCACAACATTAAAAGTTAAAGTAAAAATATGGAATCCCATCAAGGGAAGGAATGTGTATACTATAGGTCATAATGAAGCGATTTTGAGAAAGAGTGTGTTAAGGCTCATATTGTCTATGCCAATATTGGCCCACTCTTGGTTATATATACCACATAGCCTAATAACTGATTATCGTGCAACCCTGAGGTTAGTGACATGATACCAAAAACAGGTTAGGATTAGGGTTAGACTAATCTAAACCATATACTGCATCGGTTAATAACTGATTATTGTCTAATGCTAATGTTCCGATAGAGTGAGTACTGCAGTTCCCTCCATAATCGCACAGAACACCCAGCTTCCCAGGTATCCATGGCTGAACGGTGAAAGCTCCCACCAACCTAGAAAGGAAAAAAGGAAAAACGGGTAAAAAAGTTGAATATCAGAAAAGCTCTCCATAAAGAAAATATAGTCACAGTCAATCAAACATAGAATGACATCTATTTTTGGAGAGTGAATATCAGAAAAGCTCTCGAGGCCATCATGATAAAATTAAGCACAATTGCATATATTTATGTAACAAAAGAATAAGAATTAATATGAGTATTATGTGAAAACCAACTTGTAGAAGTATAATAATGATGCAAATTAGCGTGTGCCTCTTCCACTTTAACAAAGACGTATTTTCCATGAAAAAAAACAAAGACGTATTTTGAACACGAACACCTGTTTGATGGAGGAGAATTCAGCACGACACGAGTCCACGGCTCGCAAAATCCACATTTTGCTTTTGGCTCTCTCGACCGCCCTCGCGCTGCTCCCCGCCGGCCGACCACGCCGCCGCCCGGATCCAGGTATACCGCCTTCCGCCTACCTCTCCGTCTCTTCCTTCCTTGGTTCCTCCTCTCTTCGGCGTCCCCGGTGAGCTCACCGCCCTCCCCCTCCAGAGGCGATGGTGCCACCCTAGCTTTGGGTAGAGCCCTTGCTCTTGGACGGGTCCCTAGATTTCTTCTACCGCTGCAGAAACAGCTTTCCCTTGCTTTTCCTTAAGCCTGGAAACCCTCTAATCCGTCCAGTATGCCGCGAGCTGAGAATATGTTACTCGCATCGGTGGTTTGATTTGTTTTCTGAAAACATTTGGTGGTCCAATTGAAGTGAACCCAGGTCAAGTCGGCAGTTGTTTTGAAGATATTTGGGTGGAACTCTCAGTGTGTTTAGGCGAGCAAAACTATTTTGGTTGTGCGCAGAAAAGATATATCTTTGGGTGCTAGATACGCACTTCTCTCTTGATTCAGTTGGTTTTGTTTTCTGGACAGTGTCATTGTGTCGTGCTCCGCTGGAAATGCTAATTCTTTTGGCCCATGGTTTACTCACTATTTACTTTTGCTATAAAAGTAACCTGCGTGTATTGGGCCAACTATAGTACATATTTTCTGTACTCTACTTCGTTATGTCTTGTATGATATGTTGCATTCCGCTTTCACTCTGCTACTCATCTACTCCATCCGTTCTCAAAATGATGTTGTTAGGACAACAAATCTAGTTCAAAACTGAACTAAAATTGTTGTCTTAGCGACAACAATTTAAGAACGGAGGGAGTACATGATTTATGTCAAATGATTTTACTACTATGCTTCAGAGATGGGATAATTGAAATATATTTCTACTTTACCTTTTGGAATTCAAGTGAGCGCCATAGCCTCCTGATTGTGATTCTGAGAAACCATTTTTTTCACTGTTACAAATAGTAAAAGTTCACACAATCACTCAGCTCATAAATGGTAGTTCTCTGCTCGTGCAAATGTGTAATATTTGTTTCTGGATTTTTTTTTTCATTTTGTCTAGATCCTGGCTCCGCCATCTGTTACCTATTAGCTTCTATCAGAAAATGGCTCGCTATCTGCTTTTCTATTAGAGTCCTTTGTTGAAGTAAAAGAATCTCACTGGAACATCTTTAGGTCAATTCCTAGTACTAAGAGAAGTAAGTCATTGGTTAAAATCAGGAAGCGACTGGGCCTGTTCGGCTGATTGATTCGCCGGCTGCTGCCGGCTGCTGCTTTGCTGCTACAGTCTGGTGGGTGACTGTAGCTGCTGCTGCTACCAGCGGCTGAAACCCACCAGAACCCACCAGCTGAACACAGCGAATATGAAAGTAGCAACTATACCACTGCATTTGGGGGCTGTTTGGATTCTGCCTGGGGAGCTGCTGCCTGCCAGGAATTGCATCACAGCCCCAGGCAGAGAAAACATAACGTCTGGGAGGCTGCTGCCTGCCAGGTAGCTTTGCCCAGGGTCAGAACTAAACTAGCCCTTACTTTAGAAAAGAAACACATTGAATTCGCACTATAGCTTATTGATGTTTTGATAGTTAAAGAGGAGCTATAACCATGCTCCTTGAAACATCTTTCCTAAGCTAATGAGGGCAAATTTGATTGTGTTCCATAGAATTTATATGTTGCGGTGAGCATTGTCGGGTTGAATTTGATGTCATTTATGCAGTCCGTTGATTTCCTAATAGGGGCAGCTTTGTTTTCTGCATTTCCACACATTGCTTCTCAGAAGCTGTCCGATACAGTTCTTTATCTTTGAACACGACTTCCGAATAACTAAATGTTTTTTGTTATCTTGTCTTTGTTTCTTGTGGGTTTCATCTCTACCCTACCCCAACTTGCTTGGGACAAAAGGCTATGTTGTTGTTGTTGGAGGATAGTACGTTTATGAACATTGATAAATGTGTAGAGAGAAGTACCCTAAAAGACAAACGCTGTCGTAAATTTATTATTTATCTATGTGACGTGTTGCATGAACTTTTTCTGGGCTGAATTGAAAATTTTCTTCGAACTGCTCTTGGCACTTTGGCTATAGGTCCACACTCCACAGGATGCCAATATCTTGTGTCAAGCTGACCTCTCGTGGTTAGATAGGCATGACTGCATACCCATCTTATCTTGCCTGATATGAGTGACCGGACAAGTAGTTATTCTGTCATTTTTGTTCTCCTATTGAAAACATTTCGGTGTCTCAGTGAAGGGGAAAAAGAATCAGAGATTTTTCCCTAGTGTTGATGAGTGATTACATCAAGTATTTAACTTGATGAGTTCATTTTGAGATGTTTTCAGTTTTAACCCAGGTTATGCTGAGTTTCTAAGATCAATGAGAGCCAGGCCAGGTCACATTGGCTTGTCTTACTTCATGCCTGAATAATCAAATTTACTGTACATCTGTGTATGCTGGATGCTGAATCTGATTATAGCATCACTGGTTAGTTAATTAATGTCCTTCCATTTTTGCACTTGCTAAATATGAATACCTATTCGTTTTGTCATGTTTGCAGATAATATAGGCCACTTCCTGATTAAGGTGCAACTAAAGTCCCCTGCATCAACATGACCTCTGAAGATGGAGACATCTTGGCTCTTCTGTCAGAACCAAGTCGAACAGAAGAGCAACTTGAGGCTTCTGAATCTGATGATATTTTGCCTGCTATTCTTGAAGCCATTAAATCAAATGAGAAGGCAGTTGAATTGTCACCCGAGGAGGCAGCCTGGGCTGATTCATGTTTTGTGAAGACTTCTGAACTGTCCGATGATGACTGGGGAGCAATGAGGAATGCCTTGCTTGATTCCCTTGAAAAGCCAATGGAAAGTCACTATGGTCAAGAAAGCATCCATGCAATATCAGAGGGAGAACCTCACTCTCTACATGCTGAAAATGTTTCTAAGCATGAGGATGTGCACATGAAGCAAAGAAGCAGTAGCGACGATGAAAGGGATAGTACCGAAGCTTGTGAAATCGCTGATGTAATTAGAGGTGCAGATGAACATGGCAAGCAAGTGGGTAATTACGCAACAAAACCTGAGGATGGTGATGAGATGACTTCATCGAAAGTGCTTGATGAGACTGAGTCAAGAGATTCTATCTTTAAGGTTTGGGACCTGGAGCTGTCCTTTTCTGATGATGATGGCGAACTTGAACTCATTAAGGATTTGAAGAAAATCCTCAAGGACGATGACAAGGAAAGTCCAGAAGCTGTATATCCACCTCCACCACCATCTTCTGATGATGCAATGAAGCCCTTGAGCCAGATAAGCATGGATGAACTTGTGGCGGGTTTGAGTGACTTGTCCATACAGCAAACCAAAGAGTAGAAATTGTTTCCGTAGATGTTTCCGTAGTGCAGCTTGACCATCCAACGGTTGTTTTGTGTTTTGCTCTCTATGACAACATGAATCACTTGTTTCAGACGGGTTTTAGAACTCCAGATCTAAACTAACGTCGTTGCTGTTTGTTCTGTACGATCTCCATGTTTAACTGCTGCTAATACTTGAAATCTAGACAAGTGAAGACTGAAGATGCTTAGGGGAACATGTTATTTTTTGGTTTATGTATGTGAGAGTGCCGTGTTTCTGTCGTCCATTTTCTGTTCCTTTCAGTTGATGGCAGCATTATCGTGAAGTTCTAGATCACATAATAGTACTCCCTCCTAGCATTATCCAAAATAGAGGGAGGAGTGAGCAAGACGTAAGTTGCAACTAAATACTCGATCCACCACAATCTGCTCTCAACGTGACTGTCCTCCAAAATAGATCACGGGTTAGCTAGGGATTCATGGGAGCAACATGCTCCTGCATCTTTGTGTGTAGATACTTCACTTCATCATCACACTGCACCATGTCTTTAATTATAATATGGAAATAGAAAAAAGTCTAATTTAGTCTTTGAACAATTCTCTTTGTTAGTTTGACCTCCTGAACAAAGTTTTGTCTCGATTTACAAAAAAGATCCAACCTAGGGGAACTAGACGGTTTTTCATTAAGAATAAGAAAATCATCAAATAGACACCTAATTTTGAGAGCTATGGGTGCAATACCGTTATCATCCACCGTCCGGCCAACTAAGACAGGCTGTGGCTGCTGAAAAATAACTGCGAACACTGTAGCTGTTGCTGAAAAAATAAATGCGAACACTGTAGCGGCTGTGTTGCCGGCTGGCTACAAGCAGCCAACCGAACAGGGTGGTGCAACATACACCTATCGAAGTTTGTCTTTTTTTTTTGGTTTCTCGACATACAAGTTGAATTTAAAAGTTCAAACTTTGCACTGAACAATAAAGGTTTTTAGAATTCAGAGGCTTGCGCATCAAGTCACCAACCTTATTAGACAAAAATTATGCTGTTCTTTTTATACGACAAAATTCATGCTGTTAGGATATCCTCTTTGACATCTTTTTGTATTACATTCATAATATGATCGCTTTAGTAGTCATTCATTGTCCTGTTAGGTTGTTTTTTACATTTAAAAGGAAAAATGTCCAATTCTATCTGAGGATGTTTCATAATCCTTGACAACAAACCTTTGAGGAGCTAAAAAGTTTAAAACCATCAAAATAAAGTCCACATTTTTCTCTAGTCTACAATGGCTCTTTGGCTCATGTAACTATTTGATCTTTTTGCCCTCATTATTACTTTCGTATGTGCAATAACATTGAATACCTTCTCCAACTGGATTATCCAATATGTTATCATTGGCAAGCAGCATGTCAGAGCTTTTTACTTGGTTTCGTATATACTCCTATGTTACAATGGCAGCTCTTTGACTCGTATTACATTCTTATTTCGACATTTTTCTTCATGAGCGTTCACTTCCGATCTGACGGCGCACGAACCAGGAACAAAAGAAACCCAGGCAGGCAATGTCGAAACGGGTCACGCGAAACTAGCGAGCGACGAAGACTGGACCTGGAAGAACTGTGACTCCAAAACCCCGCGGCTGTGTACTCTCTTCGGCCTCCGGTCTCCCTCCCTGCCGCCATCTGCTCGCCGCCGCGCCGCGGCTCTCCTGGCCGGCGGCATGTCCCCGTTCCGGAGACCCGCCCTGCTCCTAGCGCTCCCGGTCCTCTTCCTGTTGCTGGCGCAGGTAAGCTGATCTCCGCCCAAACCTCGATCGATCCCTGGCTAGATCTGATCATTTCGCGGGTTCCTGATTCCCCTATCCTCTCTTCCCTGTTTTCCCGGCAGGTGCCGTCTCCGGAGGCGGCAGAGTCCACGCCGGGGACCCGGACGCGCAAGATCGGGGGCGGGGGCCCCTCCTCGGTGTTCTCGCTCTTCAACCTCAAGGACAAGAGCAAGTTCTGGACCGAGTCGGTCATCCGCACAGGTGCGGTTCCTCTGATTGTTTCTTCTGCTTCCTCTTGCCTTTGGGGATCCCCGCCTGCTTGCTGCATTCTGTGGTCGCTCCGCCGTAGCACATTGACCGGCTGTGTTGATGTCCAATTGTAGAATTCGATGACTTGGAAGGCTCCGCGTCGCGCGAATCCATTAAGAAGGGCGCGCTCAACTTTACAAGAGCTGGTGGGTTCTTGTGTCGCTGCAACACTTTTTTTCCCTTTTTTGATTATTATACAATTTAGATCACATTTCAGACATGCTAAACTGTAACTCTGACTAAACTCAGAGATATGTGATTTTGTATTTGGAAACAATTGCTTGCTGATCAAATGTTGTGGTGACCCTGAGATAAAATTTGAAACTGTATGAGAAGTTTAAATTGTTTACATATCCACGAATTTGTTTGCAGTATATGTGACAGCCGATAATGTCAATTGCAATAGTGCAAATGCGCAATATAAAAAAATAAAAAAGTAAAAATCATGTCTATAATTTTGATAACATGCTGTTGCAGTTCGGTTTGGGATTTTATCTTTGTTTGCGCAACCATAACTTCATGCTTTCACAGTATCGATTCCTCATATGATTATTCGTTTAGATGATTAGTTTGGTCTGTGTTCAGGTGCTGTTTGAGTGTTTCTAGTCATCATCTTGACTGATTAAATTATGCATTTGGCTCTTGTTCAGTCAGGAACGACACATTAATGCTGATAGTCTAGGAGTTACAGTTTTCTTATCTAATAAAGCAGAGATCTCTTCAGTCTTCATAACTAAATTTCCTCTTTTCTTATATCAAGGTAATGTTGCGAACTATATGAGCCTGGCAGAAGTTGATTCCATATATCTCTCGATCCCTGTGAACTTCATCTTTATCGGATTTGACGGAAAAGGAGCACACGGTAAATTATGTGTATGGACTTGTGTAAGTTGATGGTTGGTTTGTTCATCAATTATTAACAGTTTCTTTTTTGTTTCTTTAGAGCTTAAGTTGGGATCTGAAGAACTGGAGCGCTGGTTTACAAAAATAGATCACATATTTGAGCACACTAGAATCCCTCCAGTTGGCGAAGTTCTTACTCCATTCTATAAGACTAGTGTTAAGAAACTTCGGCAATATGATCTTCCTTTAGTGAGCCATGTGAACCACAAGTAATGAACATTAACATTGCAATTTAGTTCCCAGCTAATTAATCTATTTTTCTTTACTTCAGTCATCTTATACTTCCATGAGGGTGAATTCCTATTGTTTTCGTTCTTTCTTAACGCAGTTTCTCCGTGCATGCGATACACATGGGAGAAGATGTCTTATCTGTTTTCGAAAATGCTATAAAAGTTCTATCCCGTAGAGAAGATCTGGCGGATTCCAGGTATGATAGTCTTTGCATGTAGTTTCCATTATGCTTACCCACCAATTTAGTTAATTTCTTAAGAACCGTATCACATTAAAGATTTAAGCCCAAGCATATTACAAAAGTAGTGTACCATGGAGCTCTTTTACGCTGTAATGCTACTTTGCACTTGCCAGAACTCCTACCATTGACTGTAAGCATACATTTTTCCTTCTATTTGTGGTACAGAGAAAATGAGGAGGGACTTTTGCAAGTGGACAGTGCTCAAATGGAACATGTAGTTTCTACGCTTGTTGATCACCTTCAGATACAAGAAGCTTACAATATCTTCATTCTTAATCCCAAGCCTATTGGCAAGAGTGTAAATTATGGCTATCGGTAAGTCTCTTAGCAGCTCCATCTCAATGAATCATGTGTAAGTGATGTAATAGGAATACAGGATGCTGCAACAGTGATGTGTTTCCTTACATTTAGCGTGGCACATTTTTTTTCTAAAAACAAGAAGACTTTCATTTTCCTGTTTCTTTGATTGTATTATTTAGTTGAATCTTTTTTTTTGCTGCAACCCATTCAAAATCTTCTTGGAATTAATCTGTACGTCTGTAGTTTTGCTTTAATATCAGTGCAAATTGTTGCCAAAATATTTGTACATAATTAGTCCAATACTTGAATTGTGTTCTAGGGCCTGCTATTCTAGGTTCTTTCCAAAAGAGTGCCTGTCTATCGACGGACATGCACATAACAGTAAACACAATAACTAAATTGCTCCAATATTTGTTAATAAACATGCTTCATCAACCTTAGCTGCCCTGCAATCTTGTTGCATGGAATACCTGTGTTAGCATAAAGTTATTTATTGAGTTGTCATCCTTTACATTTGAGAAATCTGATTTTTTTTTCGTGCGAAAGTGTGAAATTTGATTTTGGAACTGATGCATGTAATCATGTGATCATACCCCCTACTTTTATTGTTTGAAATATTTAGTGGCTTGAATGGCAACAATGCATATGTTACTCTGAAATTATTTTGTTATTTAGTCCTTAATCTTTTGCATAGATATGTCATTTTGACTAGGCAATAAACTATTTCGTCTTAAGTTCCAAAGAGACAAGTTTGCAATCAAATAACTTTTAAACTATGAGAATCAACCACTTCTTGATGTGGCATGTTAACTTCTATAAAATTGACTGGTAGTACAGTTAGAATGACCACTGGCGGCTGCACAAAAAAATGGGTTACAATATACTTTTCTAGTAAGATAAGTTTTTTTTTATTAGCCCATTGTCATAAATGTACCTATGAAAGTTGAATCTTTTAGCTATGAACAGTTAGGTAGAGTCTGGAGCTTCTAATTGAAAAGCTTGCATCAGTTTGACATAATCTGGTATTATGCCAGGCTGACCAAGAATTATGCTATTCAGACATGTATCCAAACTTTTCTTTAAATGCTGTTCTGCTGTTTGGTTTACTTCAATTTTTTTACCGTTTGATTCACATTGTATGAACTAGTTTTTTGTCCATCATTGAATTAAGTAAATTATTTTTCTTCCATAATGTTTGTTTATATTCTTTCTTAAGTACACTCAATTCCTGTTGCCTGAATGGAAGAAAAACTGAACCTGTAAATACATTTTTTTTCTGGTTTGCACACAGCGTACTGCATAGTGCTTTATTCATTATCCCATTGTTATTTTCATCATTGAACATCTTTGCCAACCTATAGAAATCAGCTAACTGTTTCTATATTCATTTTCATATTTTATGTGCCATCTATTTTCATAGGAAAGGCTTCTCCGAGTCTGAGATCAACTTGCTCAGGGAGGTAAATTGGGTTCCTTTATCAGTCTTGCTATTGGGTTTTGACAAATTTCTTTGTAACTAACTATATCTTCATTTTATAAATCTTTTTCGTGTGTACATTGTTATATGATTTTTTTGTTGGCATGAAAGAGCTTTGGTGTGAGCTGTTGGCAGAAAAAGGATTTCACAGTTTTCCTTTCTACCTATATCATGTTACGAGCTCCTATTTCAAAACTATTCCCTCCAGTAACAAAAGAGTGTCATTTGGGTCACTTGTAGTCAACACATTAAACTTTGATCGCTATATCTTGTCGAATACTCTGAAAACAGTATAGCTACATTTATGTTGAAAAGAAGTTTTATAATGTTACAGTTTTGCTAATTTTTGCAACTATTGCATACAAGTAATTAGTGGTACAAATAATGTGTTAAAGACCGTATTGACATCCAAAACAACACTTTTATGTGACTATAGACTATAGCTTTGAGATGGTGAATTTAATAACAGGAACAATTGAGTTCTGAAAAAGATTGAGGTCATTGGACGCTTGAACTTCCTCAAAGCGAACTCTACATTCCTTATAAACAATTATATGCTACCATCCAAGATTATTGATTATTAGTTCAAATAACGTACTTTGATAGAGGGAATGCGATATTACCAGAAGATCTAAGTTTACGCAAACCAAAGCAGCAAAGCTCCCTTTTGGGATGTTCACAAAATTCCGTTCTCTTATATTAAAAGGAATGTGATAAAAATATTAGCCATCAGTTGCATTTAATTCTGCTAGTTTTCTTTAGGACTTAATCTGAGTTATTGTCTGAACATTGCTTGTGCAATATTTCTATCCGGCCATGTGTTGTTACACATGCTTGAGTGTTGCTGACTATGTGATACCTATATATTTTTTTCACTGTGTTCCAAGGAACACCATTTCGTTCTTTAGAACTGCACAGACTCATGTTTATTTTCTATGACTTCCATGTTAGCCTTGGATGTAACTAACTCTTTAGTAAATAAGGCTGTACTTCTGTAGATCGTGACGTGTTTGATTAATTTTCAGAATAAGACGCTGCAAGCTCGGGTACTCCAAGCTAAAAGTGACAACAAATTCTTTCTTGGTAATGTTTGTCCTTTCCATTTTATTCTGGTTTCTTGATTTCTGTGAATTTCTGTGAAGTCTTTATGGAACTACCATGGCTCTCATATATGAATCCATAATAAACTGTTTTGGATCTGCTGCGCATTAAGAATTCCATCTTAAGTTGGTGAATTCAGAAGCATAGTTAAATAAATATGTTTAGCCACTAAGGATCTACAATTATAGCGGATGTCATTAAGATCGGATGTCAGGCATTTATTCCGCATGACTTAAACAGATCTGGTAATGCTAAGCTGTATACATTGGACATTGGTAATGCTACAATTAAGATGTTTTCTTAAACATTGATGGTTTATGTTTACTAGTGATGTATAAAACTATTTACTTTGCACTCATTTGATTTGAACACATCTTTTCATTGAGTGAAATTTTATATTTAAATGGTCTTGCATGCGACCAACATTAGCATATAATCTTCTCTGTGCTGTATCTTTTTATGTGTAGGTTCTATACTTACTTTCCACATTAATCAAATTATTCTTCTGAAGTCCTAAGATTTACTGTTCTAGAGCCTCTGTCACACCCAATGAAATTTGTGTCAACTCGATGGATAAATCAATATCGAACAGCATGCATCCACCTTAGAAACATCATGTCGCGTTTTGTCAAAAACTTTTGTATTGTATATTCCTGAAAACACCAATCTGACATGCTACAGTTGCTTTATTCTATTTACTCTGTTGTTGTACTTAGTTGTGTCTTTGTATCAAGCAGATATTGAAAAGGGAGTCAATAAAAGGCCCTTATACGAAAGCCATCCACTATCGTCATTTTCATGGACCACAACTGACAGTATGGATATGGTATGTTTTTATTATTATTTTTTTAGAATGCAGATTTTGTGTCTAGGGTTTCAGCGCCCCCATTAGCAAATTCAACATGTTGCAATGCTTCCAAAATACATTAAAAATATCATGATTTAGTACACCTGGAATTAAGTAAACCTGTGAAAATTCAGTGTCAATTCATCCTAGATGTCAAGAAACAAAATATGCAAAAATCAATCTGCCATTTTTCATCATGAGACAACAGTACCGTTTGTATTTTCTAATTCTTAATATCAAAGAGGAACTGGAACAAGTTTGTGCAGGTTTATTTATCTCTGTGTCCTACATATATGCTTTTGTGTGCATTTTTTTGGGGACATTTCCATGTCTGATTGTCAAATTTCTCTTATTGGGACGCCAGAATTCCTGGCCACCAGTGAATTTCCCATTTTTATATATTGATTATCTCTACATGCACAATTGACTGCTTATTAATTTGGTCCGTTCAACTGAACTATTGAACTTACTTGATATGCTTTTCATCGAGCTTCTGGCTTAAGCTTGATTGTTAGATCACTATTGGTTTATAACACTTGACACTCGTGGGTGTATTTTGAGGCAGTTGCATAAAGATGACCATCTGCACTCAGTCCCTTGACAATTATAGTTAACCAAAAAACCTATCTGAATTTTTTACATCTCTTATACAGGGAGATTGGTCAAAGAAATGCAAGGAAGCATTAAGCAAGTTTGAGCTGCTGAAGGAAGGGAAGAGTAAAGATGACATTGTTTATGAAAAAGCTGTCCAGGTGGCACACATATGTTATCACAATAAACTAAATTGTTCCCATGTATGTATCTAACAATGCTTTACTCTTACCAGATATTACATGGCACAAAGGATGAGCTGCATGACATTTTAGAAGGTGCACTAAAATCTAGTGATTTGAAAGGTCTCCATGCTCAATGCCTTACAGATATATGGATTGCTAGAGACAGGTCTGCTCTTATACTAGCTAATGCTTTGAGATTAGAGTATCCCCTTCCTTCTAATCAAAGCTTTATTTTCAGGTTCGCTTTTATTGATCTGAGCGCAGGACCATTTTCCTGGGGCCCTTCTGTTGGTGGTGATGGTGTTCGTACAGAACTTAGTCTACCAAATGTTGCAAAAGCTTTTGGAGGTTACCTTTTTTTTTCCCTATCAAGCCATCTGTACATATTATTTCAGCTAGTATCTATTGTTACGTGACTCGAAGGTTTGGAATATCAACAAAGAGCTATCTTTGGCAGGAGCACGTGGAAGCTAGCAATCCACTTGCCAGAAACATGACTTAATCTATTGGTTGCCAGAAACATGACTTAATCTATCGGTTGCCAGAAACATGACTTAACTCAGCTATATTGCATTTATCTATTGCTTTTGCTTTCCTTATCTTTTTTGTTTTAATGAAAACTTTCAGTGCTAGTTCATGTGGGTTTCACCCCACCCCATGTTGTGTTATGTATCGTGTTTGTCGTTTTTCGATCTATTAAAGCTGATAACAGGTCCATACTTACTCATTATGCCTTAATTGTTGTTATTTCATCATACTTACTCATTATGCCTTAATTGTAATAACTCTATCGATTTATTTATAATAAGGTAGTAAAAACCTACCGGTGCTTGTTTGTGCATCATGACATGATTTTGTTAACCATGTGCAGAAGTCACAGAAGAAGAAGCAGAAGAAAAATTGCAAGACACAATCAGAGAGAGGTTTTCATCCTTTGGCGAGGTATACTCCTTTTTTTTTAATCGTATCGAAACTCATGTATGTTCTGTGAATGGGATATTTGGGAGAAAGGAGGAAGGGTGCAGAAATATTGTGAGAGTATTTTTTTTTATTTCCTATTTTGGTTGATACTCAATACATCCACTTGCCATTTTGGTGATTCACTTATGGCTTGTCCAATAAATCATTGCAAGTATCTCATTTTTGGCAATGATGTCCTATGACATAGTGGAACGAACTGCAACTAGCCAATAGTAATTAGTGAACAACTTATGTATTTTCTGTTGACCTCTGCATCGATGACTTCTTCCTCTTAACAGCTTTCCATTCTCCCTTTGTACATATCACTTTGAACTACTATCATGATTTGGGTGTGGACTCTCAACTTTTTTTTTCTTGTTCAGGATTACCATGCTGTGGATATCCTATTGGCGGAGATTGATGTGTATGAACTTTTTGCTTTCAAACATTGTGTGGGAAGAAGGGTGCAGCTTGCCCTTTGCAAAGGTACGGCAGGCGGCGGCTATAGGTTCATATATTTTTGCAGCGTGACATAGTGGTCCTCTTGTTATTGACTTGTCTTTGTTTCATAGTTTTTTGTATGAGTGAAAGAACAAAAAAACTCCTGAAATTAAATATGTAATAGAAAGCTTCTAAATACTGTTATCATATCATTACATTACTAGGCTGGCACGTATGTGCTAAGATGGACTGATACATATTTTCTAGCATGGAATGGCACACAATTGCTCAAAGGGGACTGGCATATCACCTGATATGGGTGATATTACACCAGATATAGTCATCCAATATGTCCATCACAGGCAAATCTAGCATGGTAGGAGAAGATCTTTTAGGTAGAGTAATTGATGAGACAATGGATGTAAGTTGGGGATGCTAACTGATTGTGGAATCAAATGGCGTGTTGTATCAAATCAGTGTAAAAGAAGTTTTAGGTGAATCGAGAGGAAACAGATTGACCAATACCACACATTAGGTGAAAGCTAGATCATTGTAAAAATAGTACATTTTTTTATGGCTACATAATCCACTAAATAGAGGTTGCTGTGGGACCTGTATATCTGACCCCTAATAAAGTATAAAAAAATGTCATGGATTGAATATTAGAAGTGAAATTCCCTGTATTTATTGATGAGGGAGTATACAAAGTGCATGAAAATCTTAGTATGATTTACTTACGCATTTTACTCACCCCCGGTTCCTTCTGTTCTGAAGAACAGACATCACCTTTTCTGTTTTTCTAATTTATTAACCAATGTTTTCTCATTAAATTTGCAAAAGCTAATTATCGGCATTGTTTTCCTTATGAAGTTAGATTTGATAGCAGCATCCAATCTTGATTTTCATGTACTTACTATTTTCTTCTTTGATAAATATCGCTTTTCCAACTACAAGCTTCATTTTTGGTGACAAACAGAGCTTGATGAGAGGATGCATGACCTGAAAAATGAACTGGAGGGCTACAATACTGGAGATTCTGATGAAATTAACAAGAATAAGGCTCTAGATGCGCTGAAGAGGATGGAAAACTGGAACTTATTTAAAGATACTTCAGAGGTTACCTTTGCCCACATGCAATGCAACTTTGTAGCATTCAGTTTTATGCATTTGAGAACTATACTTTGAGCGACACATTTTTGCTTGTAAGCTGGCCCACAAAAAATACACAAGCCGATGTGTACGTATTAATCAAACTTCTCATTAAAAAGTTTCATCCTTTTAATGCCAGGATCATCATAGTTACACAGTGGCTCATGATTCATTTCTTGCACGACTTGGGTCATTGTTATGGGGTTCTATGAGGCATGTAATTGCTCCTTCTGTCTCTCATAGAGCACATCATTATTATGAGAAGTTATCATTTCAATTGTACTTTGTGACTCAAGAGGTAAGTTTTATGTTGCTTATGTTCTGCACATTCAGTGAAATTAGCAAACCTACATCGGGACACATTTCCATTTTTAACTATTTTTTTCTTTTGCAGAAAGTCAGGAGCATAAAGCAGTTGCCTGTTAATGTAAAATCTGTTACAGATAGCCTGAGTTCTGTCTTATTGCGATATCAGAAGTCAATGTTTAGCCAACACATGTATTCGTTCTTCATTCTCAATTTTAATCTATCGTCATATTACTTGACATTTGTCGATCTACAAAAGCAACTAAAGTGCATCTTTAAATAATAATAAGACAAAAAAATAAACGTGCTTTCCCTTTTCTTGGCTATGTCTTTCTACATATCATTTTCTGTTGCTACTTTTTCCCTTAGGGGTTGCCCTTACTATACCGTGCACCCTTAATTTGAATAACAGCGTGCTTTCTCATTTACTTTAAATAACTTGAGTTGTGCAGTAAAAAGGTTGCACGGGGAATCTTTCTTTTCGGTCATTTTTTCAGGGAAAAATGACCATGGATGGTCAATGTTTCAATTTTCATTATAGTACGTTTTTTTTGTTTTTATAAAAATTATAGTAGGGTTTTTGTGTGCTTTCGATTGCTATCTTGACATCCTGTGCACCTATCTAAAGTTTATAGAGATAGAAACTTGATGTAAATGAAGTTATTCTCTTATCCAGCTTTAAGATGTTTAACTTATGCATGTCCGTAACTAGGCTGTCATTGTCAGAGGAGCCAGCATTGATGATGGCATTTTCAATGGCGCGTCGTGCAGCTGCAGTGCCACTTCTTTTAGTTAATGGTACATATAAGTCAACAGTCCGCACGTACCTTGATTCAGCTGTTCTCCAACATCAGTTACAGAGGCTAAGTGAGCATAGTTCACTCAAAGGTATGCTAATTTATTCTTCTTTATAAGCCTTTTGTGATCTAGCGAAGGCTGTTCAAGGACTTATGATCTTGAAAACAAAATTGATAAGTGGGGAAAGACGTCCCCCAACTGACATTGTATTGAAAAAGGACCCTGCCGAAACCTGAAGCAGGGCCCACACTAACACAAGCCTCAAAGGCTTGCATGAGGGTCATCTGTAGCTGGTACACAGGGAGGCATGCACGTAATGGAGCATTTGAACGTGGGCGGGCAGCGTCACAGCAGATGGACATGCCATCGTGCTGTGAGCGCCTTCGCAAGTACTTATGAACTTAGAAGAGTGTATTTGTATATCCTTCTTTAAGCAGGGCAGGCACATGTGATAGTTGTGCATATTGGCCACTTCTTTTCCTAGGAACTTGGAATAATGTCTCTGGTTTTCAGCCTAGTCACTAGAAATGCTGCATGGTTTGAGCCTAGGCATGTGAATTGGAGAAGGCTACAAAGACTGCTTGGTTCTCTTGAACTGCTCAAGTCGAACAGCTATAACCAAACTGCTATAACACACACAATTTTCTGTCCCCATGTAAACTCAGCAAAATTTCTTCGACCAGGAAGAGAGTATGGGGATCCACCATCCAACATTCCTGTTGGGATTGAAGTCGTCTGAAACGATGCTGTAGTATAAAGGGTCATCTGGATCCTCTATATATGTTAAAAAACAACTGAAATTGTGAAAATACTAATATTAGAGAATCACTTTTTCAATGGGTAAACCAACAGTCAAACCTGTCTAGTTGACCAGTTGACCAGTTTGTTCCTTGTCTAGTTGACCAGTTTGTTCCTTGTCTGATCCCAGTAAAGTCATACATCAGATGCTGAATTGTACAGCAAGTTAAATTGTGGACGTTATAACAACATGCAAGAGTTCATGTGATTGTTGCACACTGTTTTGATTGTTTGACGCAAACAGAACCGAGCAAGTTCATGTCTGCTTTGTTAATCATCTTTGAAAAATCATTTACACTACTTTATGAAGAAGTCTTTACTATGTTACAGTGCATTTGTATCAGTCAGACGAGAACATTTCTAAACCACATTCATTTTTATATCCAGGGGGACATTCAAATCACAGGTCAACATTGGAGATACCAATATTCTGGTTCATACATACTGATCCCCTATTACTGGACAAACATTATCAAGCCAAGGCTCTGTCAAACATGGTTGTAGTAGTTCAGTCAGATGACGATGCTTGGGAAAGCCACTTACAGTGCAATGGGAAGCCCATCTTATGGGATTTGAGGTAATATTTGCTGGAATCATATTTTTACATGCTCTATCATATCGGAACTCAGACTTGTGCCTGGTTGATTCTATTGGTACTGCATTCTAGTCATTGCCTCTTCTGGTTGATTCTCTTGGCACTACATTCTAGTCTTAGCCTCTTCTGGTTGATTCTCTTGGCACAGCATCCTTGGTACTATATTTCACTTGCCACACAAATTTAGTCAGCTTTGAAGTTTGCAGCAGTCCACTCAGTAACTGCATTGTAGATTGTTGTCACAAGTAGGTAAAAGACAGCTAAATTTATCCACATTATAGACATACCACAGGTGTGCCCAGTTGGCTGTGCATTAAGGCTATCATTAGGGCAAAATCAGCAGCAATATTCTGTTCCTTATTTATTTAGTATTTAGCCTCTGGTGACAGCTCGGATACACATATTTTTTGTGAAAATATCTAAGCATATCTATGCAGTATGCACTGGAATTAAAGATATATCCGATTTTTTGTTTTTAATTCAGTTGATGCAATATTAACGCAACATAATTTATTGGCAAACAGGAAACCAATTAGAGCTGCTGTTGCTGCAACTGCTGAGTATATATCTGGCCTACTTCCTTCACATCTGGTTTACAGCCATGCTCATGAAACTGCAATCGAGGTTTGTTGCCCTTTTATCTATATTTGTTTCACAAGTTGTTAACTGCCATGCAGCCAATATCTGCTGCAATATGTGGATCCCCGATATCCCAATATGTATGTCGATTGCTTACTCCTTTTGCCTTTTCTTAGCACTGTGCACCCTTTGGATTTTGAAGACTGCTTGCAATGTCTATAGCAGAAGTCAGCAATAGTGCAATGATACCTACAAACGAATGATGCTCTTGATATGATCCACAAACGACAAAACTTACTATTTTACTACATCCGTTCCAATTTACTTGTCATTCTAGACTTCCACAATTTTCTCAAATTACTTGTCATCCTCACTTCCCAATGCACCTTTCTCTCTTCCAAACACATCTCTATCTCTGTCTCTCTCCTCGTATCCCCTATGCACTCACCTTTTTCATCCGTTCGTAATTCCCATGCCCAGAGCTAAAATTACATCTATTTTGGAACGGAGGTAGTATATGATAGGTAATTTGTCTCCGATTAACCTCTATATAATGAGGAAACTATTATCCCCCTTTCCCCAAGGATAGGTAAGGGAACCAAAAATGCATCCTTCTTCCTCTTACCTTGCTAGACATGGTGGTCCAACCGTGCACTTTGTTATTTTTTATTACTTTTTTTTCCAACCACGCACTTTGTTTTAAAAAAAGCTGCAATCTATGTTAAATAATTCAGAGATATTTTCGTATTGATCAACTTATCTATCCTTGCAAATGTGAGTCCGAAGGAACTGAACCTAGTTTAATTGCTACACCCCACATCCGCTTGAGTTCCCTTTCAACACTGCCTATTTTCTCTTGTGACAATGCCACCTACTAGTTCCACATAGGTGATGCTTTGCGTACGAAAAAAAAATCCTTGTCAAGGTCTGCACTCCTCTTTGGCTGAAAAGCTATGTTGCGTTTTTCTTTATGTTCTTCATCAAATCTTGTCCTGAGAACCAAGGTAGCATGCACCAATCAGAAAAGAAACATGAAAGATGATAGCAGAATGGAAATTTGGCTCTCAAGCTAGAGATAATTTGGCTCTCATTGTGCTTTATCGAAATTAGACAATCTCACTACATGGATTAACCTGATGCAAAACAAGATTATGCATATGTATGCATACATCCATGCCCAGCACTCATTGCATTTAGGATTCCAAAGAAACTCATTGCTACACCTGTACACTCTTAGGATCAACTCCTGAAAAGAGTTGCTCTAGATGCAACCCAATTGACTGAAGATAGAACCCAGTTACATATTGGGATCAGATGTTATTATGAAGAACCACATATACGACTTGAGGCGGGAGGACTTAGATATTTGGAGGGAAATATGCACAAATTTGGCTTGGCTGAAATACATGATTAGGACAAGATGGGGATGGCTTTGCGGGCGGCTGTCACATGGGAGCTGCCCTTCGTAAAGTTTTCATATGGCAGAGTATAGAGTTGCACTTTTTTTCTTCGACGGGGAAAGTTGCCCTTCCTTGTAAGCCATTAGTTTTTTTTTTAAGTTAGAAAGAAAAAGTAAATCTGTAGTCAAGGAAGAATTTGCAGCATTAAATATATTGACTGTACTTGTTGTGTCCAGCTGCCCATTGGTACTTGTTTATGAATTAATTTCCTTTTCTGTAAACAGTGCTTCTGTAATTTTTCCATTCTTTATTCGTCTTTTACTTACATGCCAGTCTAATTTAGATGCACATTTTTTTCTCTATTTCCTTCTAAGATCCGGTACTTGAAATGTAATGATCCTATCTAAATGACAACCATTCATTTTTATTCGCACTTCTAGGACTGGACCTGGTCTGTGGGTTGTAATCCTTTGTCCATTACTTCTCAAGGCTGGCAACTTTCAGAGTTTCAGCAAGATGTGATTGCTCGTAACTATATTGTTACTTCAGTGGAAGAATCTATACAAGTGGTCAATTCAGCCATTCAGAGATTGGTAACAGAGCGGACTAGTATCCTTATAATTGGCTATAATCTTGTTTTTATTCAGTTTGGCAAGAGTTTTTATTTGTGAATAACCTTGTTCTGATAATCTCCCTGAGATGAATTGGCTATTGGAGGTGAATGTCACCTAGCCAACCAGGAATTCGATTCTAACCTTCAACATATTAATGCTATGGTGGACGTCTCTCCCTCGAGCCGATTTTTTTTTCTTAATAACCTTGATCTAGGGCCTCATGCATTTTCCCATATGATCTAGGGACGTGATTCACTCGTTAGTTTTTTTTTTCTTTTTACTCTCTATTCCGGAGCTGTGCTTTGTAGAAATGATTTGAGCCTGCTACTATGGATTTGTATAATGATTTCATTATTTACTCCCTCTTTTTTCAAGATACATGTCCATTTACTCACAAGTCACTATTTGCATGTCCATTTACTCACAAGTCACTATTTGTAAGTTTGTCTGTAGCAGATAATTTTTTTGGAGGTATGTGTAGTAATTCAAGAGCTTTTTCTGAGACTTGACACCTGCTTGTTACGCATAAGTGGCAGTTTAGGATATTGTGATGGACGTAGTGTTAATCCAAAGATCAGGAACAGGATTACGAGTTGCTGCATAGAATCCAATAGAATCCAAAATAGTCACCGCGTATCATAGTTAGCTAGCTGATTTTGCAGGAATATTTTAGAGTGCTTACTGTGTTGAAAATAGCAGTCCCACTGTCAAGGTACTCTGTTTGTGTGGTCGAGGATTGCTGGTTTCAACGACCAGATGAAACTGCCCGGGAATGCTCTAGTGGCTTTTGTGGAAACCAGGGTGTTCACCTTCGTTTTTTTTTAATATTCATTTATAAAACCGCCACTTAGTTATGTTGTTATGTTTAAATTGTTTATTCTCAAGAATTCCTTCTTTGAAGAACCTTAATAATTGTTAGCTGAAAAGGGCTTCAAACTTTTTAAGACTCATGAAAGTGTGATGGTTGAAAAGTACAATTCTGTTGTCAGCTTGTGGAGAAGGGTAAGACGCTTTCAGATTTGAGTTTTCCTCTTTTGTTTTGCATACATGGGTTAAATGTTTGTTATCTATTTAGGTCTCAGCTATGTCCAAAGGATTGCGATATGGTGATGCGGTGAAACTTGCGTCGATGCTTGAGGATGCTTCGCATGGGTCAGTAATCAACTTTTACTTGCATCGTTTCATTTAGTTAAGTAGCTCTATCGACCATTGAGCCAGTTGTTAAAAAACTTCACTTTAATGAAACATTTCATTTACCCACATATATTTGTTAGGAGTAGTAAGTAGAAAGTGAGGTACACAATATTTCTTTATAATGAGTTCTATTTTGAAATTCCGGTAAGTCGGTCTTGTATGTTTAACACATAAATGTCTGGTACTCTGGTATGAGACCCGCTATTATTGTTATAGAAGTTAACTTTGAAGAGTGTTTAGAGGGCAAACTGAAACAGGGTAGCGAAAATGAGACCTTGCCTAGTTGAAAACTGATTGGTTTCTGTTGTTTTTTGAACACTTAGTGGGATCAATTTGTTGCTACAGTGTACTGCACGTTTATCCTGCGTCCTTTTCAGTCTAGTTTCAAGTATATGGTTGTGACCAATTGCTGTGCCAGATACTTTTTTCTGTTTTATCTTTTTATGCTGTATTCTTTTCCTCTCCCTGCTCAGCTCTGGATTAAAAACTGGCATTTTATTTTTGTTCAACGTTTTTTTATTAATTCACTTGTTCATTCCTCTAAATGTAGTTATGTTGGTGAGTAGAATATATGCCTCTGATTAGTTACATTTTTAATGCTAAGTTGTAGTGTTTGCTTCTTTCAGATTTTCTAGTGCTGTGAACTCTACAATTTCAAGCTTGCACCCCTAAGTAGAAAGTGAGGTACACAATATTTCTTTATAATGAGTTCTATTTTGAAATTCCGGTAAGTCGGTCTTGTATGTTTAACACATAAATGTCTGGTACTCTGGTATGAGACCCGCTATTATTGTTATAGAAGTTAACTTTGAAGAGTGTTTAGAGGGCAAACTGAAACAGGGTAGCGAAAATGAGACCTTGCCTAGTTGAAAACTGATTGGTTTCTGTTGTTTTTTGAACACTTAGTGGGATCAATTTGTTGCTACAGTGTACTGCACGTTTATCCTGCGTCCTTTTCAGTCTAGTTTCAAGTATATGGTTGTGACCAATTGCTGTGCCAGATACTTTTTTCTGTTTTATCTTTTTATGCTGTATTCTTTTCCTCTCCCTGCTCAGCTCTGGATTAAAAACTGGCATTTTATTTTTGTTCAACGTTTTTTTATTAATTCACTTGTTCATTCCTCTAAATGTAGTTATGTTGGTGAGTAGAATATATGCCTCTGATTAGTTACATTTTTAATGCTAAGTTGTAGTGTTTGCTTCTTTCAGATTTTCTAGTGCTGTGAACTCTACAATTTCAAGCCTGCACCCTGTGCAATGCACTCGTGAAAGAAAACTTGATGTGCAGCTGGACTTGACAACTCTTCCCGCTTTTCTGGCTGTCTTTTTGTTGCTTTGGTTTCTTCTTCGACCAAGGAGGCCGAAGCCCAAGATCAACTGAACACCGGAATTTTTAGCTTCGATATTGGACTAATGTGCGGAATAGAGTTCTTGTGAATATGCACATGGATTACTGCTGATGCTGGCTCGAGGATTCCTAGGTTCAAAACAACAGGATGACAGCGCGATATGTAAGGTATGAGTTACCTAATGAAAGATTATGCAAATTTTGGTCCCTTTCATGGGTTATAGCAAAGCTCCGAAATTTCATGGTCATTTCTCTTATGCGCCATACTTAAGTGAACTTATCAATCATATAATCGAACTGAGAGATTGTACCATACCAACATCAACAGCTAATGATCATAACCTGCCAGTAATCTTGGACGTTGCTCGTACCATCTTGCGATGTCTAACGTCATTAGTTGTCATGACTCCAGCTGGGTGCTGGTTTGGCGCGGAGCTCTACGATTGTAAAGCCTGAAGTGTATTGCAACTTTGAGAGAGAAAAATGTTACATCGAAATATGTTATGAAATGTATAAATGATGCTAACAGTACCGTTATACGTCTGGTGGAATGATTGCTTTCAGTCTGAACACTTGCCTGGACAGGGTCGCTTATGATTAGCACCGTTCCTAGTGGAACATTTTCGTCTTGTGGGGCCCGGTAGAGAAGGCGGCAATCGCAACCAATCACGGTTTAACATGTAAAACACTTAAAACATGAGGTAGTGCTTGTAATTGTGCCTCCGATCATTTGTTCAGAAATACGATCGAGCAGGGACCTGCTTGTCACACGGGCAGGGTATTTCCCGAAAAACGCCGCAGCAAAAGTTTCTTCATAGGCACGAGTAACAATAGTGAAACATCAGTTGGTGCAGGTAAGCCACCTTCAATCCTACACGCACTAAGGTTGCTTCAGTGATTGTTTTTTGTTCAGTGTTTTCAACAGTTAGCATCTGCCCACGGGGCATAGCACTAGTTGAGGATCATCTCTATGAGCCGATCATTAACTCTGGTATCAAAGTTAATGGTACTGGTTTGTCCTTCAAAATTTGGAACTCTTTCAGCCAAATGACCTAATAAAGAAATGAACTAGGATGATCGTATTAAGGGGAAAGAAGAAAAAATAGTCAAGCATCCTGCAGTTTAGTTGTGTTGGTGGTTGGTTGCGCATCTGCCTTCCGCTGTCAACAAATTCTGTTGGCCAAGCACACCTTTGCTGTATAACACCCAGCTGTCTAATAATAACTCAAAGCTCAATAAAATTATAAGGCGACATAGGGGACTCAGTGACAACAGTCATACAGTTGTCTTGATTTTTCCAATGATGAAGGGAATGCACAAAAAGATTTGAAGGATGAAAAAAAAACCAAGAAAACGGATCATCATGTCATAACCTAATAATCACACAAATAACTGCCCAAGTCAAGGAATTTAATCTCTTTGTTGTGTAAATAAAATATGAAATTCATTCCACGGATTACCTCCGATCCATCATCCTTGCCATTAACCATTCAGATCAGTGATCGAAATTTTGGTGCAAATTTGTTTCTTTTACGGGTATAGTACAAATTTGTTGACCGTATTAATAGCTACTAGAAGGAACGATAAAAAGGTGCCATTTCTTTCCCGAGGTCCATAGCCAAGACTACCTAGAGTACCGGAGTCATTTTGCCTCATTGTTACGCGATGTATCCGAATCCGAGCCGGTTTCCTTGCGGTGACGTCAACTCGGCGTGGACAGAACGCCAGCTCGCTCTACGGCTCGACGAAACCGTCTCGGAACGATAGCCGCGTTCCAGCCCTATATAAGCTCGATCCCATGCCTCGGCGTCGCATACCAATTCTCTGCGAACAACTCTCTCTCGCAAGGACCGACCGACCCTTTCCGTCGTCTCCGGTCATGGCTTCCCGCAAGCGAGCGTCGTCCAGCGACGGGAAGGCGGCGGCCCCCAAGAATAAGCGGCCCCGGTACGAGTACGAGCTTCTCGAGGAGATCGGGCGCGGTGTACAAGGCGCGCAACCTGTGCACGGGATCACATGCCCCTGCCGTCGCACAACAATTCCCCAGCCCTGAACTCTCTTGGCGCGCCACCACGTTCCCCTACCGTCGTCTCCGCTGCACATAATGGCTTCCTGCAAGCGAGCGTCGTCCAGCGACGGGAAGGCGGCGGCCCCCAAGAATAAGCGGCCCCGGTACGAGTACGAGCTTCTCGAGGAGATCGGGCGCGGTGTACAAGGCGCGCAACCTGTGCACGGGCGAGACGGTGGCCATGACGCGCGTCCTCCGCGGCGGCGAGGCGGCCGCCGACCGCGAGACGTTCTGCCTCTCCGCGCTCGCCGGCCACCCGTCGGTTGTCCAGCTCAAGGGCGCCGTCGACCGGGGACCCTTTCGTCGTCGTGGAGGCCGCGGGCCCCCCCCTCCGCAGCCGGCTGAAGCGGCCGCTGAGCGAGGACGAGACGCGCGCGTACATGCTCCCGCTCCTGCGCGCCGCGGCGGAGGCCCACGGCGACATCAGCCCGGACAACATCCTCGTCGGCCCGGGCGGCGGGATCAAGCTGGGCGGGTTCGGGTGCGCGACCACGGAGAGCAGGCCCGACGAGGAGCGCCTGGGCGCGCTGCGTTACCGGGCGCCGGAGCTGGTCACCGCCATCGGCCTGGCCAACGGCCCGCGGGCCGACATGTGGTCGCTCGGCTGCGTCATGTTCGAGCCCGACTCCCCCGACGACCTGGCCGACGAGGCCGAGTACCTGCACGACGCCTTCGTGGAGCCCGACGACGCGCTCGACGTGAGGAACCTCAGGGACCTGTCCAAGGCCGGACGCGACCTCCTCGTCAGCCTGCTCAGCTACGACCGGGACGAGAGGCCCACCGCGGCCGAGGCGCTCCAGCACCGCTGGTTCACGCAGACGCCCAAGCAGAGGAGGGCCAACAAGAGCAGAAGCCGGAGGGCCATGCTCCGCAGAACCATGCGATGGGAAGAATACGAAAAGGCGATGCCCGGCTGAACCACGACGAGGAAGAGAGAGACTCGCCACGTACGGCAGACGCGCTCCATCAAGCACAAGAACAGAGCTCCCTAGCTTCGCGCCCCTGTTTTCAGAAGCATAGGAATGGATCACGTTCAATCATGTTGTTTTGGTTGCCAGCAACAAGCTGAGCATTAACAATCCTCTAGTCAGCTCTCGTTTCTATCTATGTACTGTATTGTATACAAACTTGTGATGATTTGGTTTGCATAAGTGTGCGTTCGTTTTTTGTCGAGGACTGCATCT
Organism: Eragrostis tef; assembly: GCA_000970635.1. Classification (NCBI taxonomy): domain Eukaryota; kingdom Viridiplantae; phylum Streptophyta; class Magnoliopsida; order Poales; family Poaceae; genus Eragrostis; species Eragrostis tef. The sequence continues at coordinate 57,900 of LAPY01000431.1, read as the reverse complement.
CTGCAACGTGCAATAGAAACCAATCACTACCAAGAAGACAAAAACCCGTGATGGGAGAAAAAGGCGTGGCAAGCCTCTCTGATTTTCTCCGAATGGCATAATGGTGTCGGATCTCGTTCTTGAATGAAACAAGTAAATGGAAGAAGTTGGAGGTGTTAGATGAATGCCATTTCTTTGTTTTTTTTGAAGGAAGAATGCCATTTCTTTGTTCAAAAGGGTATTTCTCAATGAGTCTGAGAATAATATGAGGGGAGAATAGAATAGCCAGATAACTTCTTCTGTTGACCGTTTCTTGGTTTGTTGCTCACAGAGCGCGACCACAGCACTTCCTTTTTTTTAAGCAAAACCACAGCACTTCCTAACCGAGCAAATTGTCATCCAATATGGCCTTATTATTTTGGCAATAAACCGGCAGATGCAAGAGTTTCATATCTTTTTTTTTCAGCAATAAACCGCGGATGCCACGAAATTATTTTACCCTCAGCGGCTCTGCCGGTCACAGGGCGCCTCAATCCCGTCGTTATCGACTCCGGTGGGACCCATCAGCTGCTGACTGCTGTGCACACTGCACAGCCTCGTCCCGTCCCATCTGGCCCCACCTGTGCTCCCGCTTTTAGAACAGCGCCGAGAGCTGCCCGCCTGCGTATATATACAGCGGCCGACCTCGCCGCAGCAAGCCGCACGCCACGTTTTCCCTGTCCACTGCGGGGGCCGACCCCCGCCAGCTCGCCCCACCGCCGCTTGCCGCCTTGCCCGCGGGAGGCGGCGGCGAGGTGGTGATCGACCTGAGCAGCAGCGACAGCGACACAGAGTCCGACGGCCCCGGCTGCCGCGGCGATGGCGGGAAGAGGCCGCTGCGGACGGCGGGTGGAGGTTGGCGCGAGGAGAAGAAGCCGAGGATATCTGCCGCGGCCGTCGGGGTTCTCCCGCCCCCCCCGCCGCGGCAGGAGAGGAGCGTGACGAAGCAGTTCTGGAAGGCCGGCGACTACGACGGCAAGCCGCACCTGCTTGGGAATGAGGCCGCGCAGCATTCCGGTAACAGTCATCCGCTAAGCCTTCATTGCTTCCGGTTGGTGGTACTGTACAATGTTCTAGCTTCTAGGAGCTCTGCTTCGGGGTTCCTCTGTTTTTTTTTTTCTGCGCTGAATCTGCATTCCGGTTGGCGATAAGAAAACAGTGTGTCAAATCTTCATGATAAGTTGAGAATAGATAACTAAAAATCGTAGCCAATACTCTTCAGATCCTCTGTTCATGCAGTCCTCCGCACGAAGTGCCAGAGTTTGCTGCATGCAGAGGCTGGGAAGTTGAACAATGCATATTCTGCACATTTGACACTCTGTTCTTGATTTTTTTTTTTTAAAAAAACTTGGGTTGGATGTTCTTTCCTTTCATACGCGCCATTCAAACTTGCACCTTCCTGCATGACATTTGACCGTTATTTCAGTTGTTCCGGCTTTCACTGAATCACTGTCTTCTGAAGTTGCTCGATCTACAATTTTCTGCTGTCAGATTCTGGAATGGATCATGTCCGGGTGCATCCTAAATTTCTACACTCGAATGCGACGAGCCATAAGTGGGCCCTCGGTGGTACGGTCTCCCTTGCCATTTCACTTCCCTTTAAAATGCATGGCCGAGTTTCTGGATCTTATTATAAAAGTTACTCCAGACAACTTATTCCCTGATTTATGTGGCAGCTTTGGCCGAGCTGCTGGACAACTCTCTCGATGAAGTATGCATCACTGAAATGTAATTTTGTTCTTGCCTAAGGTGTTGCTTCGATTCTTGTTTGCTTACTGTGCGGATGTTTCTTTGCAAGGTTGCAAATGGAGCTACATATGTGAACATCGACATGATGGAAAATAAGAAGGATGGAACTCGGATGCTGCTTGTTCAAGGTGTGAAACTGCTTCATCTTGCATGGTCGCCTTGACACCCACATCTGATTTGAAAAGGTTTTGGATTGACCAATGATAATTCTTATTTTTTCCCTCAAAAAATGTATTTCTGTTTCACTCGTGCTACATTTCATAGCGCGCTTTGCTCGACACTTGGCTTTTGAATCATAGTGTCTCAGTATCCTAGCAGTTCCTTTTTAAAGAGAGCTTCACTAGAGACGAAAAACGTAGGCGTAAGAGCAACTCCAAAACAGCCCCTATAGGCATAAAATACAAAGAGCAAACTCGCAGTTTATCTATTTTATACCTGGTGCTATTTTCATTATAAATTGTTGGCAGATGATGGTGGAGGTATGGACCCTGATAAAATACGGCACTGCATGTCCTTGGGTTATTCTGCAAAGAGCAAACTCAAGAATACTATTGGACAATGTAGGTTTGGAAGGAGATATGAGTTTTGATTGTTTCAATCCACATTTTTGGTGTATTGGTCAAGCATGGAGTTTCAGTTTTCTTAATCTTTTCCTTTGCAGATGGAAATGGTTTTAAGACAAGTACGATGAGACTTGGTGCTGATGTCTTGGTTTTTTCACGTAGTCGTGGTAATGGAGGAACAAGGTTGTCTTCTATTACCTACAATGATGTGTCTTATCACGAATTTATGTTA
>LAPY01000431.1:3901-16573 GCA_000970635.1 Eragrostis tef | reverse complement strand
CCCCCTGGGCCCCCGCGCCGGGGGGGGGGGGGGGCAATAGTCAATATTAAGTTTCTCTTCAACGGCTTGTTCAATCACGCCTTGACCTGTTTTCACAAAAGATATAATTTAGTCTTTCAGTATGTTTAAACATTCAAGTATAGCTGCGTGTTCAATGTCTAATTACTCTCCAGTATCAAAGTTCTTATAGTTTTGATATTGTCTTAAATTAAATCTTTTAAACTTTGATTGCAAATATTTTTCTATATATTAAGTTTAGAAATGTAAAAAGACATGCGTAGATTTGTATTGAAATATGATTTCATAAAAATACACTTTAACTATATTTTATAGAAAAAAGTATTAGTCAAAGTTATGTTTTGAAAACCACGCCAATGTCTAAAATGATTAAAAATCATCGGAGGACGTATGTGACACCTATTTGACCATTCAATCAAAAATAGGACCGACACGTCCAATATTGTTATATACTTTCCAACAGCGAAATTAAGAGAAAAGAATTATCTACACGAGCTAGGCCATATCCCATACTGCGGTCGATTTGAACATGAGAGATATTTTAAAAGCCCCACTTACATTGCACCGGATTTGCAAAGTACCAGAGAAGGAGCAGGGAAAGAAACACAATTGCATCCATTTGCTTGGTGTCCTTCGCCATGGAGGATGAAGGAAAGCCCTGCCAGGACAATTCACTTCGGAGAGGTCACCTTATATTATATATAAGGTGGGCGTGGATGGGCATTACAAATGAAATGAATTAATGATCAAATAATAGGAAATTGATCACATGAATCCTTTCGCCAAATTGTAATGTTTAATTTCTTGCTATAATTATGAAGGATTTCTCGATTTCATTACAGATTCCCAAATGATCCGTTCAGTTTCTTGATATAAATTGTAGTGGTTAATTTCCTACTTGTTTAGGATAGGGTATATAATTTCCTGCTATTCTTACATATTTTGAAATCATTTTTATTTGGTAACTATTAATTTCCTGCCTCTAGGAAACGATAACATGCTTAGCCAAGGCAAACTTTCATGCATGAGTTAGGGATAAAGCTACGCATAAGCAGGTAAGAGAAATAGTTTTTTCTTTGTTTCATTTTGGATAATGAGAAATCTGCTTGCCAATTTCAGTTTTCTATACCTCTGTTCCACTCCCTACTACTAGTCATGCATGCACCTGTAAAACTTCTGGCGTATTTTCTTTTGAACCATAGTAGTAGTAAAGACGCATGCATTCATAAGCACACACAAATACTCACTCTTACGAACACACGCACGCAAACTCTGTTTCTATGAGCGCCTTCAAAAGACTGGACCAGCTGATTTTGAAATTCAAGAAGTCATCACTAGTGCCTCTTTGGCGACAGAGACGTCGCCTCTCACTAAAAGAATAAATAGCCGTAAAGATGCAACACTCGTGCCAAGTCTAAGACGTGAACCAGATAACCAACTGGGCTAATGCTCGCTCTGCACTTATGCACACAAAATGATGCCTAATAGCAAATTGCATAAATCATGGGTTGGGTTTATCAAAACCGAGAAAAAGAACAAATGATTATATGATTACTCAATTTATTTTTGGTACCCAAGAATGTGTTGATCCAAAAATCTTCACACGTGACCTGAGAGATCTACTTAACTTCAGTGCAGGATCAAAAGCTTATGCGTGATGGAATTCTTGAAGCGTGCCAGCCAGTTTTCCTGCAAACTAACAAAGAAAAAAAAACGTTAAATTCCTTAGGCCACCGGCCCGGTGAAACAGGTCGATGTATAGCCGACAATCGGATGTCGAGCGAACACTCAAAAAAATAATAAATCAAACACTAGCCTGTTGGCTGTTGACTATCGGCTATCCGCTTGTTTGCGGAAAACAAAGAAAGAAACAGTTCTGAATGATAAGCGCAATAATTCTATGGGCTAATAATTATACAGATATGAGTAAATCAACTATAGTCGAGAAATTAAAGTACTTATTTAATCAAGTTACTTGCAGAGATCTATGTAGATAAATGATCGGCTAAACACACTGAAAGAACCCCAAACTTCTCTATCGGCCAAGTCACATTACAGAACTACTTTGATAAAGTCCGTAGGATCGGACCTAACCGAGACAACAATAAGGTTTTACAGCAGAGCAATTAGGTGAAGCACTTGATCAATAAATAATTCTAGGATGACTCGAATATACTCGAAAAACCTATACTATGCTTTTCAAACAAACATCACGACAGGATCGGATCTAACCGAGATAGCTGCTAGATAAGCTAGGCGATTACCTTGGTTGACGAATTCCCTGCCGTGCGCGGAGATCGTGCCGATGCAGCCCATGCGAGACAGGAAACCCGTCAAGAAAATAGGTTGGCGATGCGCCGAGAGTTGTATTGATTGTGATTAGGGTTTGCTTACAAGCACATGAGTTTATATTTATAAACTCAAGGCATCAACCATACAAGACTAGAAATTAACAGTCCGATACAAATACAACTACCTATCTTACTTCTATCTCAAGAATAAAATATCTTCCAAACTAATCAACCCGCAACCGACTCGATCAGGGGGCCCACGGCCTTCCACTTGACGCGGCAAACCTGTTCCTAAACATTCTCTTGAACTTCCCTTTGCCGCCACGTCGCTCCAAATCCTTCTAATTCTGGTGTCAACAGAATGCAACACACAAAAATGCACTACGTTAATTAGCCTTGACGACACGTTCTGAATCTACTTTTACCGTTTGCAACACATAATCAGGGTGCAAATGTTTATGACCAATGAATCTATAGTAGTTATTAGATAATTTTTTTAAAGCAAATCCTCATTCCTCGCAAAAAAAAGCAAATCCTCATGAAGGCACGTCACCTGCAAAACACATACCATCTGATCACCAAGATCAGTGCGTCCGTCACATCCAACAAAATCTTTTACCTTCTGAAACCGTTGTTTCACTTTGGTCTATATGAAACCGTCACCACCTTAATTCTCATCCCTCGATACTCTGCTCCTTTGATGTTGCTCACCGTTTTTAAAACATAATTATCCACGGATAAAGGATAGCTCATGGTATTAAGCATTATTCATTTGCTTCAATGCCATTAAGTGCAATCGTTTCTTCTGCTCCTGTCTCAGATTCTTCTCGGTTATAACATGTGTGAGCATCACAATTACCCCAATCTGCCATGCAACACAGAAGCCATTCTATATTCAGTCTCTCTCAAGTAATCTCTCTGTATCTTCCTCTTTTCTAAGAAACTTTTTTACTTTAGCGTTTCTTCACAGTAGGAATGGCATGTTCCATTTTATTTCCCTCTATCCTTCATCTTAGTTTTCCGCTCCTATTTTGTTTGTTTTATTGTGAAAGGGTGTAAGGATCACGGAGTAGCGAGAAGAGAGGGGGGAGGGGTTGGATCGGTCTCACTTAAACCTTTCTTAGGCGACAAGGTTTCTTTCAACCTAAACAAGCTAGGTGAAAACAAGCAAGAAAGCGAGACATCCACACTAACATCTCTAGTTAATTACACATGCAATTCTACTTGAAAAATAAGACACCCTAGCAAGCAATTCTACCGAATGAAACAAAACAACATATCAAGCAATACTACTTGCAGTATCAAAGACAAATGCATGTAAGTGCAAGTTAGTAAAAGAGATAGGAGAAAAATTGCGCATGATCTTCCTGTGGTATCGAAAGGATGGCGCCTCACCTACTCCACGTTGGGTCACTCCCGCCGGAGTCTCGACCCCATCCTTCCGCTCGATGGCGATCCCCTCTAAAGCGCACTCCTCCCCTCGAGGCGATGATGTTCCCAAGAACACATTTTACCCTCCAAGTAAAGTCATGGACTTCACTCCGCCGCACATATGGCAATGCTCTCTTCCTTGTAACCATCCACCGTTCCTTCAGTTAAGTCACGGGCACGTCCCGCCGGCATCTCCGGATACTCCTCTGAGGGTAATCCACACATGATGCTGTATGCTCCACTCGTGATGCTTCTTTCAAATGAGAAGCTCGAAGACCACGTACAAACATGTGTTGCTTCCATAATCCTCTTGGCAAGCTCAAAACCGACGTCTAACCGGTCTAGGCCTTGCCATACACCAAGGGTAACAAATTCAACCAAAACCTCCCATGATCACACTAATCTTAGAGGTGGAAGGATGCTTCCAAGCCTCTCAAGCACTAAGATTTCCTCTCTAAATCTTACCCAAGTTCTTCTCTTCCTTTCTCTTGGCTTCTACTATATTTCTTCACTGATAACAATGGCCAAAAGACCCTAAAAGATCAAGCAATCGACTATTTATGGGCATGCATCCACGATCTAGCTGTTGCCCAAAGTGGTCTGCCAATATGAGCATTCTACACTACGGCCCATGGTACAACCTCTATTTCTCATGGTACGGTCTCCATCTTTTATGGTACAGTCTCTTCCTCCAACCATAAACTATCCTTGCGCTACATAGTACCATCCTTCTCTGTCCAGATTCCTTGTAAGGAGAGTACTATGTTGATATCAATCACTAAAACTTATGAACCATGCTCTAGGTTTATTGATCTTACAACGGTCCAAATGGCGCTCTCTTCTTGGTGCTTCTTTCGAATGAGAAGCTCGAAAACCGTGTACACACTTAGTGATGACTTTCACAATCTTCTTGGCTAGCTCAAGACCTACATATAACCGGCCTAGGTCTTGGCATAGACCAAGAGTAACAACTCAACTTGAATCCCTCCTCGAGCTCACGCTAGCATAGAAATCAATGGATGCACACATGTTACTCTCTCAAAGCACTAGAATCACTCTAAATACCTCATAAGTGTTTTTCCTCCTTGCTCTTGGCTATTCTCTGGTATCTTCAACTGTTCCAACGGCCAAGAGATCCTTAAAGAGGTAGGGAACCAGCTACTTATAGGACAAAACTAGTCGTTTGCCCCCTAAAAATAGTCTGTCAACATAGTCACCATATGATACGGTGACTATGACCACCGTGGCATACGGTGATTATTTCTCTTCAGCCTTTCCTGTTGCCTTCATTGTGCTTCTAGTCATCGTATCATATGGTAACTATCACAATATTATAAGGTGGACTCTTTTAACTTTCAGAAATTGCCAAATCTCTAGAAATCATACGGTGACTGGACACCCCTGATCACTCGATGACTCATCCAGAGACTCTCATTTCTCTGAATTTTCTGCCTGCCTGTAGGTACCGTATCATACGGTGACTACCACTGTATTATACAGTGACCCTTTCTCTTTAAACTTCCAGAAAGTGCTAATTTTTTGGAAACCATATAGTACCACGATATCATATGGTGAGTAGACACACCTGATCACTCGGTGATCATCCAGAGGACTTCAATCTTCAGTCTGAATCTTCTGTAGTCATCGTATATCGTATAGTGACTATCATCATATCATATGGTGGTCTCTGACAAGCTGATTTGATCTTCTCTTCGATCCTTCAGTTCAACTTGATTCAAACTTGGCTACTCAACTTCTCTTCTGCCACTCTAGCCCTCTAAGAGAGTTACAATGCATCCAAAGATCACTATAACTAGTGTGCTCTAAAAGAAACAACTCGAACCCTCTTGATAGTCCGGATTTTCCTATGGACTCAAGCTAACATCTAACCAAGCAACACTTTCTTGAATCTACCATGTCCTTAGCCTTGATTCAATCATCCTCACCGCGACTCCATCAAATCTAGTGTCCCTAGTTGATTAGGCAACCAATCATCGAGATAACCTATAGAGATAAGGTTGGTGTAATCCTCCATCGTATGTGACCTAGGCAACAACTTGGCACGCAGAAATTTACCACACCCGGAGCGCTGCCCCTTATATATGTGATCAAGAGGATGAAACCATCCATCATCTCCTTGTTGGTTGTGTCTTTGCAAGGCAATTCTGGCACATATTGCTGCGCCAAGTTGGTTTCAACACGCTCTCACCCCAACCCAGCGACGCAAGCTTCGATGATTGGTGGAGCCGGATCTCAAACCTGGTGACTGGAGAAATACAAAAGGGACTCAACTCGATCATCGTTCTAGGAGCGTGGACGCTTTGGAGGCACCGTTGACTACCACTGTATTATACAGTGACCCTTTCTCTTTAAACTTCCAGAAAGTGCTAATTTTTTGGAAACCATATAGTACCACGATATCATATGGTGAGTAGACACACCTGATCACTCGGTGATCATCCAGAGGACTTCAATCTTCAGTCTGAATCTTCTGTAGTCATCGTATATCGTATAGTGACTATCATCATATCATATGGTGGTCTCTGACAAGCTGATTTGATCTTCTCTTCGATCCTTCAGTTCAACTTGATTCAAACTTGGCTACTCAACTTCTCTTCTGCCACTCTAGCCCTCTAAGAGAGTTACAATGCATCCAAAGATCACTATAACTAGTGTGCTCTAAAAGAAACAACTCGAACCCTCTTGATAGTCCGGATTTTCCTATGGACTCAAGCTAACATCTAACCAAGCAACACTTTCTTGAATCTACCATGTCCTTAGCCTTGATTCAATCATCCTCACCGCGACTCCATCAAATCTAGTGTCCCTAGTTGATTAGGCAACCAATCATCGAGATAACCTATAGAGATAAGGTTGGTGTAATCCTCCATCGTATGTGACCTAGGCAACAACTTGGCACGCAGAAATTTACCACACCCGGAGCGTTGCCCCTTATGTGATCAAGAGGATGAAACCATCCATCATCTCCTTGTTGGTTGTGTCTTTGCAAGGCAATGGCACATCTTGCTGCGCCAAGTTGGTTTCAACACGCTCTCACCCCAACCCAGCGACGCAAGCTTCGATGATTGGTGGAGCCGGATCTCAAACCTGGTGACTGGAGAAATACAAAAGGGACTCAACTCGATCATCGTTCTAGGAGCGTGGACGCTTTGGAGGCACCGTAATGATTGTGTGTTCAATGGAACATCTCCAAGCATTGCCACCGCCTTGATCATGGCCGGTGATGAAAAGTGTATGTGGAGCATGGCTGGAGCGAAAGCTCTCGCGGCCCTCTCCATCCACGGTGGTATAGCTGGTTGGTGATAAACCAGCCTTGGATGTTGTTCAAATATACACAGGCGCGCATGTAAACTGATTGTATTTGGGTGTGTGTGTGTGTGTGTTGTTAACTTATTTTTTTCTATTAATGAAATGATACGCAGCTCTCCTGCGTGTTCGAAAAAAAAACAACCTACATGAAAGTGTTAGTGATACATAATATGATCATCCAATCACCAAAACATCCATACCATGGGGTTTTCATGCTCCAATGTTCATGACACTCACAAAGGGTCTGTAGCCTAGTAGTTAATTAGAAGATCCTCAGTAGCACTTCATGTCCTGGGTTTGACTCCTCCTGGGAGTGAATTTTTGTGATGTGGCTGTTGACAGTGACGCACCGGTGGTGATTTCGTCAATCTTGAAGATTTGCTAGCTCAGTCTAGCTAAAAAGATGCTTATAGAGATAGAGTTGTGTATGTGCATTTACAAGGATGCATGAGTGTATATGCGTTGTGAGTGTCTGAGTTGTACTATGTAATAAAAAAAATATGATACAGATCATAGAAACAAGAACATGCAAGCTGACCTTACAACCAATGCATTCATCTTCAATAAATGTGCATTAGCTTACAAATGTCGTACGATTGGGACGCCCTCAGCCATGAGCGCCGCGGCCCATGCGTGGGCGCGCCAAGCTCAGCCATGGCGGTGCCTTCTTTGCAGTTCGTGCTAGTTTGGGCAATATGCACATTTGCCTCTTTCTTTTATGAAGCTGCAAGAGCGAAACTGCAGAAGAAGTTATTTTGCCAAACGATTTCAGGCACAGTCAGAGCCAGCACAACTGATTTTTCAAAGAAGCTACAGCCGGAGCCCTACCAAACAGACATTTATACTCTAACGCACGACCAGGAGGCGTATGGGTGATTTGTATCCTTCTAAATAGAAAACCACGTGTTTGCGAAAGAGCATGTAGCCTACTAGTTACAAGAGCCTCAGGTCCTAGGTTTGAATATCTATGTGAGTAAATTTTTTAGGATTTAACGGCGTTGTTTATTCAGTGGAAGGCGACGTCTCCGTTGATAGCGAGACGCCTGCAGTGACTTCTTGAATCTCAAGACTAGCCAGCACAGTCTTTCGGAGGCACTCACAGTGAAGGTTGTGTGCGTGCGTTCATAGGAGTGAATACTTGTTTGTGAGTATTTGCGTCTATATTTCATAATAAAAACCACGTGCTTAATGAGTTCAATTAAGGATAGTGCACTTCCTGTTGCTCGCTTTCCTCGGTTGATTACCTTGTTGTCGGACGTCCTTTCTACAGACTCTTTTCTTATGTTGTAACAGGAGTCAGTCTAGCACTTGGATTCTTACGTACAGAATACACACGGTAAGGACGAGGCACATCCGCGGACAAACGGCGATGCTGTATGCCGGCTGCTGATCATAAGAACGATCAGCTAACCACGGAGATGATGGTCGTGGATGGTGTGGGGGGTGCAGAGCCTTTTCCCAACTCACTGCGGAGAATGACGTCGACGTCCGGAACCACAAGGACGTACGTCCATGCAGCCAGGCTCACGAGGATCTCCATCCACAGTGTGATGAAGCGCTCCACGCCGTCATGGGGGCGCGACGTCCGGGCTGTGAGTTCATCACCAAGTACAGAGATGGTGCGCCTGACAAAGAGCGTTTGCCTTGACCATCAGCAAGATACTGCTAAGAAGTTGCCGTGACCGACGATGAGATGCTGCCGAACCCAAGGATAGCTTTGTAGTTTATTTCTAGTTCATTTTTTGTTGTCTGAAACGACAACAAAAAAGAATGGCAATTGCAAAACAATCGTATTTTCAAACTCCAATTGTGTTTTTACCGTCAATTTTCAGATTTTGTGATTTTACCATCAGTTTTTGAAAAGCGATAGTGATCTTGCAAAATAGTTTTGCAATTTTACCATCAATTTTCAAAAAATCAATGATAATCTTGCAAAAATTATTATTATATATATAATCGCGCCAAGCTCAGCCATGGCGGTGCCTTCTTTGCAGTTCGTGCTAGTTTGGGCAATATGCACATTTGCCTCTTTCTTTTATGAAGCTGCAAGAGCGAAACTGCAGAAGAAGTTATTTTGCCAAACGATTTCAGGCACAGTCAGAGCCAGCACAACTGATTTTTCAAAGAAGCTACAGCCGGAGCCCTACCAAACAGACATTTATACTCTAACGCACGACCAGGAGGCGTATGGGTGATTTGTATCCTTCTAAATAGAAAACCACGTGTTTGCGAAAGAGCATGTAGCCTACTAGTTACAAGAGCCTCAGGTCCTAGGTTTGAATATCTATGTGAGTAAATTTTTTAGGATTTAACGGCGTTGTTTATTCAGTGGAAGGCGACGTCTCCGTTGATAGCGAGACGCCTGCAGTGACTTCTTGAATCTCAAGACTAGCCAGCACAGTCTTTCGGAGGCACTCACAGTGAAGGTTGTGTGCGTGCGTTCATAGGAGTGAATACTTGTTTGTGAGTATTTGCGTCTATATTTCATAATAAAAACCACGTGCTTAATGAGTTCAATTAAGGATAGTGCACTTCCTGTTGCTCGCTTTCCTCGGTTGATTACCTTGTTGTCGGACGTCCTTTCTACAGACTCTTTTCTTATGTTGTAACAGGAGTCAGTCTAGCACTTGGATTCTTACGTACAGAATACACACGGTAAGGACGAGGCACATCCGCGGACAAACGGCGATGCTGTATGCCGGCTGCTGATCATAAGAACGATCAGCTAACCACGGAGATGATGGTCGTGGATGGTGTGGGGGGTGCAGAGCCTTTTCCCAACTCACTGCGGAGAATGACGTCGACGTCCGGAACCACAAGGACGTACGTCCATGCAGCCAGGCTCACGAGGATCTCCATCCACAGTGTGATGAAGCGCTCCACGCCGTCATGGGGGCGCGACGTCCGGGCTGTGAGTTCATCACCAAGTACAGAGATGGTGCGCCTGACAAAGAGCGTTTGCCTTGACCATCAGCAAGATACTGCTAAGAAGTTGCCGTGACCGACGATGAGATGCTGCCGAACCCAAGGATAGCTTTGTAGTTTATTTCTAGTTCATTTTTTGTTGTCTGAAACGACAACAAAAAAGAATGGCAATTGCAAAACAATCGTATTTTCAAACTCCAATTGTGTTTTTACCGTCAATTTTCAGATTTTGTGATTTTACCATCAGTTTTTGAAAAGCGATAGTGATCTTGCAAAATAGTTTTGCAATTTTACCATCAATTTTCAAAAAATCAATGATAATCTTGCAAAAATTATTATTATATATATAATTGAAGAGAAAAAGGAGCCACCACGTTCGCTCTAAAATGCTAGAAATTCTCACGTTAATCAGAAAAAATAAGAAAAAAATTACCCAGCATTGCTATTATAAAAATTTGTGTCTAAAATACCCTTACCCTTTCGTCCTCCAAACATAATAATTAACCTAATACCAACCATATCGATCTTACCAACTGGATTGGAGGACAATACGGATGGATCTATTGATTTTACCAAGGCTGATGTAATTAGTTAGGGACAACATGCAGATGTTCCATTTGTGCAACGCCGCTGCTCCTATCAAGGATTCAAAGGTACACGCCACATCAACTTTCATTGCGCATGTGCATGCAATGGGTATGATCTCAATCTCAGTTTCATGTTTTGAACGCATGCATATCAATCGCTACAACATAAGTGAAGGCCATGTTGACTTTTCTTTTTTATTCTCAATATGAGAAATTATTCAAGACTCAGGGATTTTGGTATGATCAGCGTAAAGTCCAGGTTGTGGCCGGCTTGATTCTATAGCAACAGGGGCAACAGAAGAGCAGTCCAGCATGGAGAAGTGGATAGATTGGTAGCAAAGACGAAGATCCGATCCTTGACAAAGTCGGCGAGATGGACTTGGCGGTTTTGACGCATCGAACAAAACACTGGGAACTTTATTTACTCCATTACTGAGAGTGATTTGGGAAGCAACAATATATCTCATCTGAGCGATTAGCAAACAATAAACTGAAGGAGAAGATCCATCCGGCAATGAGAGCTTGATTTGAGGAAAAGAGATCAATCAGGCAACCATAACGGCGGGAGCATGCCAGGGACGTGCAAGAGGGTGGCAGGACAGCGTGATCAAGAGCCTGCCAGTGCGCAAGTGTATTAGCATAACACAAGTGTTAGCTTTGTGCAAGGTAAACGTATCTTGATTTCACTGCTAATCATATTCAAACATTTGTTATCCTCCCCTTCTAATACAGTAAATATGGATGTTGTACCCGAGCTAAGAGTAATGACGACAAGGCTCGCACGTTTGGATTGGGCAATTCTCTTTGGTTGTGAACGAAATACACGAAGTGCACTGGCAATCTGAGGTACTCTCTACAGATAGAAACAAAAACCAATGCGCACATGCATCCATATCTATGAGAAGGCAAGCCACTATTTCATAGATTTCTAGGTTCTATATATAGGGTTGAAGTATGCGTTTCTTCTGGAAATATGAGATCTATACATATGCATAAATAAAAAATGTAACGTGCATACATGGATCCTGATCGTTAAATGATGTGCGATCTAATTATTTGCGTATCTACGTAGAAAGTTACTTCGTCTGTTTCAAATTACTTGCATGTAAGCATGTATTTGAATTTTTTTTTTCAAATTTTCAAAGAATATCAAGAACGAATCCAAAATTGACTTCATCAAGATAATATAGATAATGTGAATTGTACCTAGCCGCGCAAATGCGCGGGCCGCCATACTGGTTGCCAAGTAATGAAGTACAAGACATCGTCGAGAGAGTCCGTCGAGATGACGTTGAGATGCTGTCGATGTAAAATATCAGAGGCGCATGTAGATTAACATCGCTGTGAGGCGCGACCGCTGCTGTTAGATTGGTAAGGGAGAGCCCCCGACGTGTGGCGCTACACATAGGCCTGACAATGCCGAAGATCTAGCTGGGAGTTGCGGTGGATATCTACAACAACTAACTATGAATTACAACAGACCACAACTCCCAGCCTGATTCTATCGGCAATGTTCAGTTCAGATTACAACGTATGACTTGAAGCCTACGCTACCACATCGATACAGTTCAAGTGCCACGCCGTCGATCGGGTGATGAAGCCACAACGTCGCCAGCGTGTGGCCTGAAGATGCATGTCGATGCACAAGTGTATGTGCGTACATTTGTAAGTGTTCACCATTGCACATGCACTTGCCTGGCTGCTTACCACTACGCCAAGCCAGAAGCAAGCATTGGGGCGTAAAGGCGTTTCCCAGCCTCCGCACAACCTCAAATCTCTCACACATGAACTCTTCCACCTCGACCACGCTTTCAAGTCATCATATCGGACGAGCGTGCATGTACTGCGTCGAGTCGCACGTGATGAAGAAAATAAACTACCATTTTCAAGAATATGCACTTGCCTAAGCCAGGCAGCCACATGTAACGACGTGTTGAACTAAAACTATCTTGCTTTAGTTATAAACAATACGCTAACAGTGGCAAAGAAATATGATGTTATTTTCATGCCAAAGTCATATGCAGCCAGTTGAAACAAGTACCATACTAGAAATGCGCTTATACATGATGTTTTTTTTTTTTTGACGTTCT
>LAPY01000430.1:166479-179561 GCA_000970635.1 Eragrostis tef | reverse complement strand
TTCAGAAAGGAGTATAATTAATCCCTCCCGCTCCCGTGCCTGTGGCGGCGGAGGTCGCCGCCGCCTTCCTCATCGACGGCACGCCTGGCTAGGAGGAATGTCGGCGGGATCTGGGGAGGATTGCGACGCGTTTGCAGCTGCAGCGGAGTGTGGACTGTGTGTGTGACCTGAGAATTTCCTTTGTTAATTTTGTTGACCTCTGTCAGCTTGCCTGCTGGATTGGATTGGTGGTGGCCGTGGTCAGTGACTGTCACTCTCATCACTTGACACCTGTGTGCTATAGGAGTAGATCTGTGTTCATATTTGGATCGGATTGCAGATTGCACAAGGATCTTATCCACGTTGTGCACTTCTTTGAGACCCTCCTGCTCGAGTTAACCGGCTGGCTAAATGCAAGTTGGTAGGAAGCATTTACGAGCACGGAGAGTGGTAGGAGTATGTTACTGATATCTTGATCAAGGAGGTTCGAAAAAACAAAAAAGATATCTTGATCACGGTTTTTTTTTTCTCCTTTCAAACCTCTGTACAGAATGTATTCCGTCCTGAAATTACACGTTGACATCGTTCTCTCACGTTCCTGAACATGACTTTGTTTTCTATAACAGGAAAAATGGACCTTTTATCCCTTTCTGAAGGACCACATCCCTTGAAGATCAATCATCAATCAAATAATTGAACGGATGCAGCTATTCTCAATTAATGCAGTGCTTGCATCGCTCGTCACGAGCTCCTCTCAACCAGCTATGAAGATCAAGCTTTGCCTTACTGCTGGAACCGAGCAAATTATTGAGCCGAAAATCCCCGTGAGGCCGTAAGCAATCGCGCAGAAAGGGAGCGCTTCAGGTTCCTTGGCTGACAGTGCTGCTGTTCCCAATCCATGAGCACTGCGCCATCAACCAAAACGTACTAGTAAGTTTCCATTCAGGTCCTGATCATGCTCACAGAAGAAAAGAATGACATGGACTGGCATAATTCGGCCGAATTACCTGGAAGCTGTCCCTATTCCTCTAGCGATCGGGTCGTTCAGACCAAGTTTATCCATGGCTGCTTGAACAAAATTAGCACCAATGAGCCCAGTAAGGACAACCACGGCAGCAGTCAGTGAAGAGTTTACACCTGAACCACAACAAAAGGACATGAACAATCAGTCGTCAAACTAGCCCAAGGGAACATGGCAGGAAGATTCAATCTTATCTTATTTTAAAAATGACAACGGATTCAGGTAAAGTAATTGACCTAATGTTTAACTTGCCTGTGAAAACAAGGGAATGCATCATGATAGCCTAGAATTCAACAGAAAAAATGGGTACCTAACATACTCTGCTTCATCTCTACTACAGGAACATAAACGATTCACAAGAGAATGGACGGCAAGGTTTACCTTCAAAGAAAGATACTATGCTTAAAGCCAGTGCCACCGTAATACACCTCGGTAATATTGATATGGTTAATGATGGTTCTAGCCCAATCAGGCGTCCTATGACTGCAGTAGAGTACAAAGAGAAAGCAGACGCGAGGGCAATTGATGTGAAAATCTCTGCTGCATGCCTCTTTACAAGCTGAAGTCCATAATGAAAACAAGTTAGCAAGTAGGCAGCAGGCACGAGCAGCAAAAATGAGCTAATTAGCCGAAATATGTCACTGAATACCCATGCTAACTATGTAGTTGCTAATTCGTTAGTAGTACCTTTCTCTGCTTGAACATTGAGAATGCAAATGATATGATCACGGACCCAAGGAAACCCATTAGAATATCACCAGCTCCAGGATTTGAAGGCACCTTCGTCAGGTAATCACCTGGACAAACAATTTTCTGAGAGCTGTATGATATTCCGTATGTATTATGTTAATTGTCTAATCTCGACTGTCACAATCGCTACAATAGTTTCAAGGGAACTCTTCTGAAACTAAGGAATCTGCACATACAAAAAATAAGACTCCGCTAAGGTAGTCTCAAATAACTGTGGACCGTCCATTTGAGTAGATCTCGAGACAAAAGATGAAGTCTTGCCCCCATGGGTGCAAGACTTCACCAATAACTATTTTTTGGAAACTATTGCATAATTATAGGCAAATTTCACCATAATTGAATGAAACGTGATTTCTTTCCTTCTTCTTCTTTTTCTTTGTTATTTTGCCGTAATCCTCATGTTTCATGATGCATGAACGTGATATGTTTTCTTGGCATGCATACGTTTTACCATTTCGGCATGGACCTAATACGAGTTTTTCTTTTCTTCTTTCTTTTTGAGTGAATGTGATATGTGTTTTTCTTCTTATGTGAACATACATGACATAGTTTTTTTTCACGAAAATAATAACCACCGATCTGCATGTCATGACAGGAATAAAAATTATTGAACAACATAAAAGCATGTGACATAGCCATATTATGCAAACCGCATGACGTTCATGAATGTGAAAACAAAAAACAGGTGGCATGGCTAAATTTCCGGCATAATCCTGATGCGCACCCTCCTTTCCTTTTATTTGCCTCTTCCATTTTGTTCTTTTTTTTCCTTTTTGGAAAGTATATTTTAGGAAAACAAAGCAACATGGAAAGTTTGGTTTGCCGGGGAAATGTAGAAACAAAGCAACCTGGAAACGTGAGAACTTCCTAATTTGGCGTGAAGTACTAAGAAAAAGCTATTTTTTATTTACTTCTAATTTTGCAAAATCAATGGCTCAGATTGATTTCTACTCTTGCACCCTATGGTGCAAGAGTTGAGAGAAGGGACTACCGTAGCACTGCCCAAAAATAATAATTGTATGATTATTGGAGTTCAGCTTATGAACCTAGGACGGCATCAAGTCCAGACCCGGACAGGACGGCATCAAGTCCAGATCCGGAGAGATAACCATATGCTACAGCTGCCAACTCTGCCGAAAGTGCACATGAGATGATTGGGTGTAGTACTTTCTTGACACCAGCTGGTAACCTGAAACATATGCACCCAGATGGTCAAGTAAACTAAATAGTATAACAAAGTCTGATCATACTTCAGATCATATTTGAGTATATATAAGCATATTTACCCAGAACCAACCATGTATCCCAGAACAGTGGAAGAGAGCAGGAATGGAAGACATGTTCTTGTTGTAGTACCAAGCGCTGTGGGATTGAAATATGCGACCCCAAATGATGCAACAAAGATAGCTGCCCATGCCCATGTTTCGAATGTCGAAAATGGAGACGGTTTGCTCATGGGCTCTGCTGGTATCATTTGTGTCTTCACAAGCTTCCTCACGGCAAGCGCTGTGTATCCCGCGACCGCGAGTGAAGCAAACCAACCAGCAACTAGAAATGAAAAGGAAGCAATATGTAAATAGTATAGTTGTTCTAGTTCTTAAGGAAAATCTGGAAGTGTAAGGGCAGAGAGAAATTCAGAATATAGAACCAATGTTGTCGACGTTGTTGGGAAGTGATCAAATCCCATTCAGTAGGATGCTTTACATTGCACAAAACAAACAAAGATTGGCAACGCACTTAAACTGAATCCAGAACTAATACAGTATCAGAATATCTGATGACAGTGTGTAGGGGATGCTGAACTGCTGACGGGTATCAGGTTGTTGTACAACTAGGTAGGGTGCATATTCTGATTGTATTTCAGGTTTATATCCATCGAGTAACAAAATTTATGCAGAGAGAAAGAAAGAAAGAAAAAAAGAGGAACGATACATACAAGTGATCACTAAGATCTTGAGGCCTGAAGCAGCCGGGACGTCCCTGACGGCGAGCGGCAGCACGACGAGGGACGGGACGTAGAACAGGGGCAGCCACCTCTGGATGAAGAGCGTGGCCGGCTCGAAGAAGTCCATGAACGCCTTGGCGAGCGCCGGCACGAAGGTGTCGAAGACGACGAGCACGGAGAAGACGCAGAACATGCCGAAGAGGGCGCTGGGGAACTTGATGGACGCCGCGGCGAAGGCCTGCTTGAGGAACTTGTCGGCGGCGAGCACGATGCCCAGCGACACGACCAGCTGCACGGCGCCGACGATCTGCGTACGTACGGGTTTCAGTTCCAGAACAGGGGAACAAGAGACTCTCTCTTTTTTTTCTGCTGCTGATGATGAGAGGATAAAGAAAAGAGAACGAAGCATGTCTATGTTCTTCTCACAGTGGACAGCGGTCCGGACGAAGTGCTCGCGCTTCCGGTGCCGGCGCCGGAGCAGGGGGCGATCAGACCGTGGCGAAGGTCGGACGACGGCCGTTGCAGCGCGGCATTGCGACCTGGACCCATGAAGCTGGTGCTGCCGGGAGCGCTGCGCTTCAGTGACGCTGTCTCTGGGCGGCCACGGGGCGGGGAGGCAGAGGAGGAGCATGTAAAGGCTTGGCGTCGTCGGCATCGAGGAAGCGTGCCGGGACGGGCGGCCGACGTGGCGCGGGGGCGAGCCGGAAGCTGGCGGTGGCCACGGGGGAAAGCAGGGATCCCAATGATGGCGGCGGTCGTTGCCATGGCGTGGAATCTGATGCGTGGAGTGGAGTGGAAGCGGAGCCGGAGTCGAGTTGCCTTCCCCCGACTCGACTCGACTCCACTCACTGACGTCCTGCCTCCTCGGCTCGCGCGCGCGCGTATGGTTTTTTCCCGGGGAGGTGGATGCGATGCGATGCGACGGGCGAAGGATGTGGCCAGAAATCGTCGGATGGGGTTGCCATTTGGATCGTTTGGGCTCCGGGAACGCCTCACTTCCCCTGATCGGTCGATTCATTCGTTGCTCTCCTCTCACAGAGAGAACGACGGAAACCATCGAAAAAAAAAGAAAGAGAGAGAGAGAGAGAGAGAGAGAGAGAGAGGTCGTGTCGAGCGCTCCAAGCAAGGAGATCGATTGCTTCGAGCCGGCCGGCGTCGCCGGAGGTTCCGCCACCTCACCTGATCGTGAGTGTCATACCTGGCCCAGTAGCGCTCGACGTCCTTCCAAATTTCGGGCCTGTGGCCTGCCTGCCACTCTGTTTCTGGCACAGTGGCATGCACAACCTACGGGGCCCGCTATCACCAGATAGTGGACGGAAATGTTCTTACGCTAGAACCTCACAAGCAATTGTTCTACACGGGAAGCTAGAACAGATTAGAACAACGCATATGAATACATACATAAATATTACAGCAGACAGGTTACATGTATACAACGACTGTTATGTGCCGTCCCCTGCCAAAGAGAGGCAAAGATCACTGCGTTGGGTCCCATTGCGTAACATTTGTATATAGCCACGAAACAAAGATCCATCTCAACACAAACGCCTCTGCTATAGACATTTGCATTGACAAAAAAAACTCTGAAGAATTAGACAGCATGACGGCACGATACCATGCCCAAAACAACCAAACGCCTCTCCTATAGACTGTGAACGGGAAAACTCAACTGCTTATATCATTACAAGACAAAAGCACCTCAGCATCCAACTCCTCGACTGCGATGTACAAGCATCGTGTTAAGCACACGCTCAACGACTCAGTAGAACTACCTCACCATTGAGAGTCACGAGAGGATGACGAGCATGTACAAAGGCGTTGGTCCATTTGACCGACTTGCAGAAGGTCCTCAAGGCTTCATCCAGACAGACTGCAGAGAAACTTGTATATTAATATTAGGTTTTCTAACAGAAAAAAACAAGGTTCTTTACTCTTTCCTTCTGAAGGATCATATCATATCCCTCCAAGATCAATCAAACAACCTCCCATAAAAAATCAATCAAATAATCGAGCGGATGCCCCACATCTGCTAATCGCAATTTAATGGAGTGCTTGCATCACTATCCAGGAGCTGCTCTCAACCAGCTATGAAGATCAAGCTTTGCCTTACTGCTGGAACAGAGCTATACGAAGTTATTACGAAGCGATGGCGCAGAAAGGGAGCGCTTCAGGTTCCTTGGCTGACAGTGCTGCTGTCCCAAATCCATGAGCACTGTTCCATCAACCAAACATAATCAAGTCCATTTCCATTCACTCCTGATCATGCACACATAATAAAAGAGTGAAATGGACTGACATGATTCGACCGAATTACCTGGAAGCCGTTCCTATTCCTCTGGCGATAGGGTCGTTCAGACCAAGTTTATCCAAGGCAACTTGGACAAAATTCGCACCAATGAGCCCAGTAAGGACAACCACGGCAGCAGTCAGTGAAGAATTTACACCTGAACCACAAGGAAAAGCCATAAACCATCAGTTCCAGTCATCAAATTACCCCAGGACACTCGGAAGGAAGATTCAATCCTTCATAAAGAAATTACAATAGATTTAAGTAAAGTAACTGACCTACTGTTAGCATGCCTGTGAAAACAAGGGAGTGCATCATGATAGCCTTAGGATTCAACAGAAAAATCGATACCTACTACTCTTCATCTCTACTACAGACATAAACAATTCACAAGAGAAAGGACGGCAAGGTTACCTTCAAAGAAAGATACTATGCTTAAAGCCAGTGCCAACGTAATACACCTTGGTAATATTGATATGGTTAATGTTGGTTCTAGCCCAATCAGGCGTCCTATGACAGCAGTAGAGTACAAAGAGAAAGCGGACGCGAGGGCAATTGATGTGAAAATCTCTGCTGCATGCCTCTTTACAAGCTGAAGTCCAGAATGAAAACAAGTTAGCAAGTAGTAGGCAGCAGGCACGAGCAACAAAAAATGTACCACTGAATACAAATTCGTTAGTAGTACCTTTCTCTGCTTGAACATTGCGAATGCAAATGATATGATCACGGACCCAAGGAAACTCATTAGAACGTCGCCAGCTCCAGGATTTGAAGGCGCCTTCGTCAGGTAATCACCTGGACAATCAATTTTTCTGACAGCAGTATGATATTCCGTATATGTATTATGCTAATTGTGGAATAATCTCTACTGTCACACTTGCAACAATATTTTAACTCGCAAGCCAACTCATCTGAAACTTGCAAGGAATCTGCAAAAAAATAAATAAATGTATGACTAATGGAGTTTAGCTTGAAAACCTATAGCGGCGTCAATTCCAGACCCGGAGAGGTAGCCATAGGCTGCAGCTGCCCCATATGCAGAGAGTGCACATGAGATGATTGGATGCAATACTTTCTTGACACCAGCTGGTAACCTGAAACATACGCACTCAGATAGTCAGGTAAATAGATTCGCAAAAAAGAAGTCAGGTAAATAAAAATAAGTATGGGCATACTTAAGATCTTATTTGAGTTTATTTAAGCGTACCCAGAACCAACCATGTATCCCAAAACAGTGGAAGCGAGCATGAAAGGAAGGCACGTCCTTGCCGTTGTACCAAGCGCTGTGGGATTGAAACACGCGACCCCAAATGATGCAACAAAGATAGCTGCCCAAGCCCATACTTCGGATGTCGAAAATGGAGATGGTTTGGTCGTGGGCTCGGCTGGTATAACTTGTGTCTTCACAAGTTTTCTCACGGCAAGCGCTGTGTATCCTGCGACCGCGAGGGAAGCAAACCAGCCACCAACTAGAAATGAAAAGGAAGCAAGGTGTAAATAGTATCAGAAAACCATATAATTGTTCTAGTTCTTTGTTAAGGAAAATTCAGAAAGAAATTCAGAACTTGTCGACTTTGTAGGGAAGTGATCAAATCTTATCCATTTTGCCAAGTGATACTAGTATTTTCTTTCAGGTTTATACGTAGCTGATCCGTGATTCCATCGACTAACTGAATTTATATGCAGAGAAAAACAACTGACAGAAACGATACATACAAGCGATCACTAGAATCTTGAGGCCCGAAGCAGCCGGGATGTCCCTGACGGCGAGCGGCAGCACGACGAGGGAGGGGACGTAGAACAAAGGCAGCCATCGTTGGATGAAGAGCGTGGCCGGCTCGAAGAAGTCCATGACGGCCTTGGCGAGCGCCGGCACGAAGATGTCGAGGACAAAGAGCACGGAGAAGACGCAGAACATGCCGAAGAGGGCGCTGGGGAACTTGATGGACGCCGCCACGAAGGCCTGCTTGAGGAACTTGTCGGCCGCGAGAACGACGCCCAGCGACACGGCTAGGTGCACGGCGCCAAGAATCTGATTTCGTACGAAGCATACCGGATTCAGTTCCAGAACAGGGAGGGGAACAGGAGAAGATTCTCTCTCTTTTTTTGTTTTGTTTTCTTGTGATTGTGAGAGGAAGAGGATAAAGAAACGAGAACGATGCATGTAATACTATGTTGTTCTCACAGTGGGCAGCAGTCCGGACGAAGTGCTCGCGCCGCCGGTGCCCGCGCTGGAGCAGGGTGCGATCAGGCCGTGGCGAAGGTCGGACGCCGCCGCATTGCGAGCTGCAGGACCCATGAAGTTGGTGCTGCCGGGAGAGACGCCACGGGGCGGAGAGGCAGAGGAGGACGGCCGAGGTGGCGCGGAGGCGAGCCGGAAACGGGCGGTGGCCACGGGGGAAAGCAGGGATCCCAATCACGGCGGTGGTCGCTGCCATGGTGGAATCTGATGCGTGGTGTGGAAACGGAGCGGGGGTCGAGTTGCCTTCCCCCCGGCTCACTGGCGTCGTGCCTCCCCGGCTCGCACGCGCGCGTATGGTCTTTCTTTCCCGGGGAGATGGGATTCGATGCGACGCGGCGAAGGATGTGGCCTGAAATCATCGGCCAGATGGGGCTGAGATTTGGATCCTTCGGCTCACAAAATGCCACAAGGAAAGCGACGGCATGGTTGTGTCGAGCGCCCCAAGCAGGTTCATGCGCAGGTTCATTGCTTGGCGCCGGCCGGCGGTTCCGCCACCTGCCCTCAGCCACACGGCCACCACCCCTGACCGTGGGTGCGTTTGCACCCTCTTCTAAACTTTAGAAGGTCTAAACTAAAAAAATTTGTCTTAAATAAATTTTAATTACAAAACTAACTACAAAACTCTTCTCTAATTCGCGAGACGAATTTAATGAAGATAGGTAAGTCATGATTAGGCGATGGTTACTGTAGCATCATTGTAACAAAACATAGATTAATTAGGCTCATTAGTTTCGTCTCGTAAAGATATACCTATCTGTAAAAAAGTTTTATTGTAGACTTTATTTAGTACTTCTCTTTGTTTTTAGAGACTCTAAAACAACTAACACACCCCGTGTGCCATACCTGGCCCAGTTACCCAGTAGCGCTCAGCCTCCTTCCAAATTCCGGCCCTGCGGCCTGCCTCTCTGTTTCTGGCATAGTGGCACACATGCACAACCTAGAGAGGTCGCCCACACAAAACACAGTCGATGGAAATGTTCTTGTTCTACACTAGAATCCACAAAACACCATCTCAAAAAAAAAAAAAGAATCCACAAAACACAAATGTTCTAGTACACAGAGAAGCTTGAACAGATTCAGAACAAGGCATATATGAATACTACATTTACATACAGAGCATTAAGCAGACAGGTTACATGTACAACTACAAAAACTGTTATAAAGTCGTCCGCTGCCAAACATCAACCGCGTTGGTCCCATTGCGTAACATTTGTGTATAGCCACGAAACAAAGATCCATCCAACACAAACGCCTCTGCTATAGACATTTGCTTATACAAAGAAAACCCTCGACAAGTCCACATCATGACTAGAAAAAACCAAACGCCACTCCTATAAGACATCTGTGTACGGGGAAAACTCAACTACCTTAAATCATCACAAGACAAAAACGCCTCAGCAGCCAACTCATCGACTGCGTTGTACAAGCATCGTACTCGATGCACACACTCAGACGACCCAGTAGCACTACCTTCACACCACCAAGAGTCAAGAGAGAACGAGAGCATGTACAAAGGCGTCGGTCCATTTAACCGACTCACAGCAGGTCCTCAAGGCTTCAACCAGACAGGCTGCGGAGAAACTTATATATTAGGCTGCCACCGGTTGCGGCATTAGACCACCACTTATTCCTTTGCTCAGCTGCCTTCCCAGCTTCTCTTGTATCCGGTCCTTGATGGCGGTTTCCTGTGTAACAGTTATTCAATCAGTTGGAGGCAAAAAACCACACAGATGCCCAAAAGAAAAAGAAAAAAAGTACACTATCAGATAATTAGCTTACCACAACGTGGCAATGCTGCTCAAACTTCTCAAGGAAACCGGCAACCCAGCGATCCGCATTGGCAAGCCATACATCATGATTTATCCCAGCCGTCTTCGCCACAGTTTGCAACTGCAAGGCATAATTGGATCCCAAGCTGCATATTAGTACGATTGCTTGCAAAAACCAATAAGAAAGCAGAAATGACCATTCCCCCGGCCAGTTTGAATCATGGATCCATAGAAAACCAGGGTTACCTTTTCTTGTTGCGCCTTCACGGTCTCCCGCAACTTATTTATCTTCATATTAACTTGGAGCTGTTTCTCCTGAATCAACAATAATAAGACAACACAAAATTGTAGTTAGTACTGGCAAGCCACAAAATTCTATGCATTTTTCATAAGAAAGTATATGTATCTATACATAAGAATTTCCTTAAAGTCCACAAATAAAGTAATATTGGATGTGTGTGTCACCTTAACATAACTCACGCCTAGATCCTTCCTTGAGTACCCACGTGCTAAATTCCTCATGACATACTGGTTGTAGTCCTTCAGAATCCTCATTATGAGGTCTGAAGTAGATACCCCATCTGTCCTTTTTGTTTCCTTGAACTTTCCAATCTTTTTGACCTGATACACACAAGTGGAACTTTCAGTGATGAGGCAAAGGAAAAAGAACTACCTCTTGTCGTAATATGTATAGGCACCCCAAACTTACAAAGTCATAGACGTCATTTGCAGCTCCACTGGTATCTGCATAACTGTACAAGAACAGAGATTGTATTACCAACTGAGCTCAATGGATGGGAAAGTGGGCATATCTGAAATAGAACTTTGTGCAAGTCAGACTTACGGTAGAGCATCGTGAGCAACATAGTCAATCTGATGCTTATCAATGAACTCCTGAGTTAGAACCCACGGAGCATCAGGAATGACTTCATCAACCCACCTAAAAAGCAGCAAATAGATGGTCATATTTCACTCATAAAACAGCAAAGTGCTAGACATGCTTATAAGGTGCAGTAGTCTAAGTGAATTGTGACAGAAGAGGTGATTGAGAAGGTTCAAGAGTCAAGACAAGCTATGGGCTGCGGCATTGGAAATGGCAGTCCATTCTACCGAACAGAGGCTTAACAAGTAAACGGATAAGTGATGAAAACATGCGAAAAATTATTATCATGTTTCCACACCACCGAAATTATAGTCTCTTCAATTCACAGATATCAATACAATTTTATAAATCTAGGTTGCGTAGAGAGATCCATTATTAACATTGAGGTAAATCTCATCCTGTTGTGCCTGCAGTGATCTTCACATTTTGCAGATCGCAAGAGGAATTGAGGAAAATGGGAGACAAGAGATCCGGGTGGATAACTCGCTCGCCTCACCATAGAGGATGGATTATGGAATTGACATAATTGAGACGGATCCATTTCGTGAAAATACGATGAAGGCTGACACG
The DNA here is from genome assembly GCA_000970635.1 of Eragrostis tef. NCBI lineage: Eukaryota > Viridiplantae > Streptophyta > Magnoliopsida > Poales > Poaceae > Eragrostis > Eragrostis tef. Next base: position 168,115 of record LAPY01000430.1, on the reverse strand, counting down.
AGACAACAACAACAACAACAACTTTGATTTGAAATAGTTAGGGGTACTGTGCTTACTTGCAGTGCCGCAGGGACTCGTATCGCTCCTCCTGCGTCATAACGGTCTTGCCCTTGTAGCGTTACGTGAGCTCGTCGTTGCAGCACCCCACGAGCAGGTACGTGTTGGGGAACCTGCACGCATAGCATATTCAGATCCAGTCCCCCTGGTGACGGACGAATGGTGTGAAATTTGGCGGGACGAGAAACGAATCGAGATCTAGCGAGAGCGCGATCGAGGCGAGGAGGAGGATGAGGAGAAAGGGAGGGGAGGGAAGAGACGCACAGCAGCTTGGCCTGCTCGAGGGCGCGGGCGTGGCCGAAGTGGAAGAGGTCGAAGATGCCGTCGGCGTAGACGCGGACGGGGCGGTCCCCCTTCCCCTCCTCCCCCGCCTTGTTCTCTCTCTTCTTGGAGGTGGCGTTCTGGTGGGCGAGGGGATCCGCGGCGGGCTTGCTGGCCTGCTGCCGCTTCTTGGCGTTTGAGACGCGCGCCATGGCCGAGCGAGCGAGCGACGACCGACCAGGCGACGACGACGGTTGATCGAAGAGCGGTGAAGAAGACGAAGGGATTTGTTGCTCTGCTCGCCTCGCACGCGGTCGCGGCACGGGAAGGAGAGGCAGCCCGGGCGCGTCAATAAAAAGGAGCGGTGCGGCGCGGACTCCGTGTCCGTCAGGTCTAGTAGCGCCACCCAGCCAGCCACCGTGTCGCTGCCGTTTTTTTTTTCATTTTTGTTTTTTTTATATATATGCAGGCCACCGCTGTTTGTTTTTACTTTCCCGCGCGCCGCACCGTGTGCTGTTCGAGTCGGATTAGTCGAGTTAATGAGGTCTTTGGAGGCAGTCCAGTTATGCGAGCAGAGCAGGCTCGACTAGACTCTCTCCCAGCAGGCAGGCTTTGCTTGGTCAATTTTGAGGGTAAAAATCCCCAGAAATTAAAGGAAACACTTGGACAGGCAGGCAGGTAAGTGCCGGCCCATGACTACAGAACGAGTTGCCATGCTGTACCGCCACTGCTCACCAATCAGTCACGTGGATGCGTCATGGCTAAACGTGTCTGCATGTCATCTCAGTAACGAATCTCTCGGTCAGTTGGTTAGTACTATAAGTCTATAATAATGCAGCGCGATCCAAGTATATTCAGTGTGTCTGCTATACATGTACTGTATCTATCCATTTGTTAGGCGCCTGAAGAAGACAGAAACGAGGAAGCCATGGCCCTCGATAATTATCTGAACCGCAATGCATTTTCAGACTCCACACTTGTCATGTGCTTCGCCGCTGCGGCCCCACGTGGGTCCAGGTGTACCGATTGATATTTTGGTTGCGGATTAGCTGAGCTGCCGCCTCCGGCAGATCGGATTCATTAACGTCAATGACGGTATGCATTACAGGCTCAATTGCGGAGCCCTTGATGGATGTTGCTTTCGATGGGCATCATCGACGCGCTACCGACCAACCAACACCTGCCGGCCGCCCCTCCGCCGAACGCGCGGCACCTTGCCCTCGAGTCGCTCTCAGAGAAGCCAAGCAAACGCGGTGGCATGTCGTCGGAGTCGGTCTTCCTTTTGCATTCCAGAGCAGAGCACATTCCCAGTCGTGAC
>LAPY01000430.1:143435-156544 GCA_000970635.1 Eragrostis tef | reverse complement strand
ACGAAAATACTCATTTTTTATATAAAAGAGAGAGGGAACATGTAAATAGATCAAATTACTCTTGTCTTTTGAGCCATTGTTGTGTCATGTGAGCTATTTTGTAACACATTATTTTGTTATGATTTTTTTGTGTCATAGTAAAATAAAAGTTTAATTAATTATATATGAAATATATGATAATCCACTAGCAAAAGTAAATGGTAATTCATAAGAAAAAAGTCGACGATATGATTTGCAAAATTAACTGTAATATTATTGTCAATATAAGTTCATCTCTCTCCTTTCTACAAGAAAATAATTATTTTAATGACTTGGATGTTCATCAACAAATTACCACGAAAGAGTAGTGTCATGTGGCAAAGACGACTAGAACGATGTCCAAGAGCAAATGCCGTCATTGAAGAGTGTCTACTAGCAGATTTTGCCTTAAAGAAACATAGAAGGCATAGTCGACGGATTATGATGCCATCATGGACGTTGATTAAATTTGAGGGTGTTTCTGCAAAAAAACGATCCACGTTAGAGCTAACACGCCATATTTTTTTATGATAGAAATGAGCTTTATTAGAATTAACCAGGTTCATTACAGACTGACGCTACAAGGCGATCGGCGGCAATCAGGTTTTAATGCAATCAAGAACCTGAGAAAATGACACACGACTCATCTAAACGACATGCAAGATGCGCTAGCGAGTCAATTTTTGGACCTCAAGTGCAAAACTTAAACACAACGTGTGATCTGTTTCAACAATTTAGAAGTCGTAAGCGTTTCATTTACTCACCGTGCAAGTTGTTGAACTCAGCGTTTCATTTACTCATTGTGATATTTGTGGGCCATAAGCCAAAGTGGATGCAAAACCTTCTCTTCTCTTGTCTGGGTCGTAGTTGTAGGCTTGTAGCCGCCGGTCGTGATTGAATTTTCACACATTATCTTAGCGAATGAATAAATGCACACCGAGACTTTTCTTCCGCTAAATACAGAGCATCCCCGTGTGTACATTAACGATGACTGACTCTTCATGCAGATTTTTTTTTCATCTAAAAATTCTTTGAGCAGATGTAACGCACAGTAGGGCCAGCGCCAGACAGGGACCTACTTTAACCTTTACGAAGATTTAAAACACGGTAATCAAGCATTCAAATAATACAAGGGTGACTAAATGAAATTAACAAATTTTCAATCGTTTGAAAATCATACGCCCGCTTTTGAGAACTATACTGGAGTTTGGTCCACAAACTTTAGGCCCATGAAGGAAGCGCCAGTAGCCAGGCCCATCTATACACATCAGGAGGCAAATGACAACGGTCTCCATCATTAGTTAGACCGATTAAGCAACAGAAAGAAGTTGTGTGATTTCCTGGGAAAAGAGCACTAGACTGGTAAGGCACGCAAAGGCACCAGCGAAAGGCTATGTGGACATACAAAAGATAAGAGGAATCAAACTCTGTTACCAGACGTCAAATCAACAGCACATGTTATGCCACGACCTCTAAACAAAATTATCAAAATTCAATAAATATATAACTAAATAGATAATGTTGTCATCTACTGTCATACGATAATACAATCTTATACATGATGCAATAAAAAATAAATTAATATGAATAGTTGTCAGTTATATAATACTAAATACTACCAAATAGAAACGGTATTATTTGGTATTTTCTCCCTCCACCCAGAAGCATAAGCTCCTTTTGGTTTGGTTCAAGTCGATTTTTCAACTCTAACCGGTAATATCTACAAAATTAGTTATTTTGAAAAAGAAGAGTTGCATATTATGATATTTGGCTTCACAATGAATCCAATAGCATTAGTTTTAGATTGCCAATCCTAGCATATTTTTCCTTTTTAATATTGACAAACTAAGTTAAAAATAAAAGTTGACCTCGTTCAAAACTAAACATGCTTCAATTTCTACGCAAAAGAGTAATTTTTTGTTACATTTTGCATAAGATTTTTCTTGCGCGTCAAAATTTTGTATGGTTGTAAATGATGATACCAACCATCAGCCATATTTTTGTTTGAATCTTTTAACGAATGCAACAATCTTCTTCTCTGGACTGGAGCAGTACAAGTCACATTCAACCGCTGCGGCATCGATATTGGCCCTCTTGTTCCATAAAAAAATGGTGACTTTCTCAACGTACTGCTGGTAGGATGAAAATCAAGTTATTTTATAAATAGCTTTTGATTTTCTCGGGCCTCTTCGTTTAAAAATCAAGTTAGTCAAGACGTCCCCAGGTGGGTAATTATTAGTGTACAGTAATAGAGACCCTCGGGTGATGTCTTGAATATCACTAGAGTGCTTCAAAGCCCGAGGGCGATCCTTCATGCAATGATCTTCGCTGCTGCATGGGAGCAATCCCCGTCAGGGCAGGGCGGCAGGCTCTGCGCTGTGACTGACCGACGGACGGTGACGGGCCACCTCGCCGATGTCCTACTCAGGGACCATACGAAGCTCCATATTTCTTCACTAGTGTTAGGCCTCCTTCCTTTCTTTTAACACTAAATTTTAAAATACTCTAAACAAAAAAAATCTAGTACTAAATAAAGTTCAATGACAAAATCTTTTTACAGATGGGTACATCTTTACGAGACGAATCTAATGAGTCTAATTAATCTATATTTTGCTACAGTCATGCTATAGTAATGCTACAGTAACCATCGTACCACGGCTTACTTACTCTCATTAGATTCGTCTCGCGAATTAGACCAGGGGTTCTGCAGTTAGTTTTATAATTAAACTTTATTTAATACTTTTAAGATTTTTTTGTTTAGACCCCTCTAAATTTTAGACCCCATGAAACAAACACCCCCTTAGTGTTTAACATCTCCGAGTATTATTGACAAATTTTAATTAAATTCATCACAATTTCAACTTTAAGGTATGCAATAAAAAATAAATTAATATGAATAGTTGTCAGTTATATAATACTAAATACTACCAAATAGAAACGGTATTATTTGGTATTTTCTCCCTCCACCCAGAAGCATAAGCTCCTTTTGGTTTGGTTCAAGTCGATTTTTCAACTCTAACCGGTAATATCTACAAAATTAGTTATTTTGAAAAAGAAGAGTTGCATATTATGATATTTGGCTTCACAATGAATCCAATAGCATTAGTTTTAGATTGCCAATCCTAGCATATTTTTCCTTTTTAATATTGACAAACTAAGTTAAAAATAAAAGTTGACCTCGTTCAAAACTAAACATGCTTCAATTTCTACGCAAAAGAGTAATTTTTTGTTACATTTTGCATAAGATTTTTCTTGCGCGTCAAAATTTTGTATGGTTGTAAATGATGATACCAACCATCAGCCATATTTTTGTTTGAATCTTTTAACGAATGCAACAATCTTCTTCTCTGGACTGGAGCAGTACAAGTCACATTCAACCGCTGCGGCATCGATATTGGCCCTCTTGTTCCATAAAAAAATGGTGACTTTCTCAACGTACTGCTGGTAGGATGAAAATCAAGTTATTTTATAAATAGCTTTTGATTTTCTCGGGCCTCTTCGTTTAAAAATCAAGTTAGTCAAGACGTCCCCAGGTGGGTAATTATTAGTGTACAGTAATAGAGACCCTCGGGTGATGTCTTGAATATCACTAGAGTGCTTCAAAGCCCGAGGGCGATCCTTCATGCAATGATCTTCGCTGCTGCATGGGAGCAATCCCCGTCAGGGCAGGGCGGCAGGCTCTGCGCTGTGACTGACCGACGGACGGTGACGGGCCACCTCGCCGATGTCCTACTCAGGGACCATACGAAGCTCCATATTTCTTCACTAGTGTTAGGCCTCCTTCCTTTCTTTTAACACTAAATTTTAAAATACTCTAAACAAAAAAAATCTAGTACTAAATAAAGTTCAATGACAAAATCTTTTTACAGATGGGTACATCTTTACGAGACGAATCTAATGAGTCTAATTAATCTATATTTTGCTACAGTCATGCTATAGTAATGCTACAGTAACCATCGTACCACGGCTTACTTACTCTCATTAGATTCGTCTCGCGAATTAGACCAGGGGTTCTGCAGTTAGTTTTATAATTAAACTTTATTTAATACTTTTAAGATTTTTTTGTTTAGACCCCTCTAAATTTTAGACCCCATGAAACAAACACCCCCTTAGTGTTTAACATCTCCGAGTATTATTGACAAATTTTAATTAAATTCATCACAATTTCAACTTTAAGGTTCATAATGGCTTTAATTAGGCCATACATAATTAGAAAAATCTTAGTTCTTGCCACTGAATTTAATTGAAGCTCATAAGCTTGCATACATGTCCTGGATAACAAGTTATGTAATAAGCTTGCTCCCCACATCAACTCCTCATTTTCCTGTCGTTTCTCGCGTTGTTTTTAGAGTATGACTGGTTGATGATAGGGAAAATTCCTTGTGTCATTGGCATAAATACTAATCCCTCCTCAGCCACCGAATAAACTCTACACCCGCAGTTGCCACTGACCAAAAATATTTATCCCCTTCGTGCCACTGGTGACCGGTTCTCCCCAACAAACAACGGGCTATCTTCTTTCTCTACCTCACCAAGCCGGTCGTGCGCGCCCGCGAAGAGCAGCGGCAGCGCCTGAAGCGTCGCGCAGTGACGGCCGCTCGTCAATCGTTGTAGAGCTGTCGAATCCATTGTCGTTGGAGCCGGGCGTTGTCGTCCTGTATTAGCTCGTGCGGGCCTGCAGTAATGCACACAACAGAGAGCACGAAGGACTCTACGAACTGAAGAACAGAGTGCAGTCGCCACAAAAATCCAGCTCAAAAACTAACCAATTGATCGGAACTAGAGATCATGAAAATTAAAATGTGCTCGAGGGAATAATCAATCCATGATCGAGACATGTTCTCACTTATCCTAGCACCAGATTCCCCAAAGAAATTCGAGCCAAATCGCAGTTCAGCAATGAATTCAATCCCAAAGCTCGATTGTCAGCTGCGGCAGAGAACAGCCGCGGCAGTGCACCACTGGCCGGAGGGAGGGCTCCATGGAATGGCGGCGGCTGTAGGGGCCGACGGCCTCGCCAAGTTCGTGGCGTCGCGGTGGGGCGTGCACCTGCGGTCGCGGAGCGACTTGGTCGCTTTCGTGGAGGTGCTGCCAAACCGGTTAAACCGGTCACCACAGGCATGGAGCAGATGAAAGTTTTTGATTGGTGGCACTGACGGGAGTGGAGTTTTTTCGGTGGCTGAGAAGAGATTAGGATTTATGCTGATGGCACCGATGGAATTTTCCCTTGATGATAACTTTGTAATAAGCTTGCTTCCCCATCCCACCCCACATCTCATTTTTGTGCCGTAGTTCTCCCACTGTTGCTAAGAGTCTGAGTGGGCGACAGTAGCATTGTACTAATCTTGCTCGCTCCACCCTCTTTCCTTATTTTCATGTCGTAGTTCTTCAACTGTTGTTTAGAGTCTGACCGGCCGGTGATAACTTTGTAAGAGCAACTCCAATGTTTATGTAAAAGGAGTTCCTAAACAGCAAATTTTTGGAATATTTAGATTTATAGCACTGGTAAAGGATGACATCTAAAGAAGGCTATTAGTAAAGAGCACATCCAAGCAAAGCCATGAGTTTCTCCTCTCCTCTCCTATTTTTGCCACTATCCCCTCTTACTCAGCCTTTTCTTTCTTTTTCTCTCTAAATTAGACATGAGCTGACTCTTTTGCCCTGAGCCTTTCCAGACAGAAACTGAACCGGAGATGACATTAAAAAGTGCTCTTTACACTTTATAAATTATTTTGCTTTGTTTATTCTTTTATAAAATTCATATACATGTATGTTATCTATTTACTTCTTGAAGATAAATATTGTTAGCGTTTAATCAGTAAAGCGTTACACATTTATAATAATGCATTGCAACTCATGTTTCAACTAAAGTATATCTCGGCCAAGGATGACTTTAGACCCTAATAAGACATGCATTGCATGTCAAAAATTCGATAAAGATATGAATTGAAATTATTATTGTTTATATTTTTTATGTGCTTTTCTAAGTGTCGTAGCCCTATTTTCGGAAGAATTCGGGATATCGAACGCGCCGGATTAGGACTCTACCGATGGGGGACGTCTTGTTGGTTACAAGGACTATTGAAGGAAGTCAATCTATTATTTTCTTAGATATTTTCCTACCCTGACTTATAAAGGGGGTAAGACTCACCTATAAATGTAAGCACCCCTCCCCACGGGAGAGGGGGGACGCCATGCGGTTGCCGGTCGAGGACCGAAGACACACCACCACACATCTCGCCTACTCGGCAATGCAAGAACACACTGGACGTAGGGTTATTATCCTTCGGGAGGCCCAAACCAGTATAAATCGTGTGTCTCTCTTGATTGATCTTCGTATAAGCGAAGCGCTCTACCGAACCAAATATCTGCCGAATAACCCGTTCAATCGGGTGCCGACAGAGGCGCACCAGGTATTTATTTTATTTTTTCATTTGTATTTACAATATAAAAATAAAATTCTTTATTCATCCAAATTTAGAAAAGTGAGTAATCTAGAAATAGGAATTAAGTGTAATTTTTGTTATTTTTATTATCTGAAATTTAGCTATTTTTTGGCTCATAATGATATGATGGACCAATTTGAAATAGGAATTAGTGGTATTTTGGCTATTTTTTATTATTACGAATTTAGCTATTTTTAGACTCATAGGGTGGTTAATATAGAAATAGGTTTAATGGTATTTTAGACTAAAATTTTCATAATGGTAATGGTGAGTAATTTTGTCTTCTTATTTTTCTTGGATTAACGTGGGAATTCCTCTAACGTGGTGGTCCTTTTCTTGGTCAATTATATATATATAATAGATTAACCTATTAATAATTATCTAGCTAACTATTAGCTCTAGTGGTTTGAAACACCCTCTAAGTTTAGAAATGATCTGCTCCTTAAACAAATGTCATTGTTTTAAATAGGCCGGTCTTTAAATCGTCATTTTAAATATATAGGAGGTTTCAGAGACACCTATTTAGAAATGATCTGGCCCATTGAGGGGAGCCTGAGTAGCAGTTTGGTTAAGTGGTGTAAGTTTGACCGAGTCTTATTTTTTCTTGATTCCCACCTTCTTTGATGTAATCGTTTTGGGTTAGTGTCCAAGTAGCAACGCTGGTCTCAGAAGAAATTCCCTCTCTACATAGTATTGCAAGTGCCTACATAGTCATATCATTCTTTAATTCAAGCATATAGGACAACAAATGATAGGCTGATGATAAGCTGTTGACCCTGTTTAAATTCGTACCACCAAACTAATACATCCTAGCATATAGCACAAGGAGAATTGTGCTCGATCGCTCTGTTGTGTTGTACTCAGAGGTAGATGCCTGCCGATTTGGATTAACAAGGAGCATACATTTGTACATACTACGCATCAACCAGTGTAACGATTCAGAGGTAGACATGAGGGCCCACTTTGCGGGCCAGATATTCTCATAATATAGCAGGCTTTACAGTTACTACCACGCTACACCCTCACATGTACATATAACACCATCAATAATCAGCAGTTCATCAGCATCGACTTGGGTTTGGGTAACTAAGCGTTCACAAAATAACCAGAACGATGGAATCAAGTTAGAGACAGCTGCTTCTCAGCATCATCAAGGCTCCATATCGTAGTGATAGACGAAATGCGGCGGCGATGGCGAGTCCGTGTCGCTCCTCACGTGAATCCCCTCGTGATACTGGGTGCTCCTGACATGGCTCTCCTCATGGTAGTACGTCGTCTCGTGTGTGCTCCTCAAGTGAGTCTCCTCATGATACTGTGATGAACTCCTCGCGTGACTCTCCGAGTGCTGGTGCTGGTGCTGCTGGGCTTTGTCAATCCGCACCTCTATTTTCTCCTCTTTGTCAACTTCCTCGAAAAGATGGAAAATGGGGTGCAGGTAAGCATTAGCCAAATAGGTCTTCAGGTTCAGGCTAGGCTCCGAAGCACGCTCCATGTTGTCCTTCTCCATCGCTTCCTGATACAACAAAATAATAACAGCATTGCAAACATTAGTCAAAGATGCCTATCACTAATAACAGCAGGGAGAATGAATGTTGCTGAAAAACTACCCCCCGTGTGTCTGACCTCTAGAGGATACTTCCGGAAAGCAGGTTCGAACCGACTTTTGCAGTATTTGTGGAACCATATCGTCAGCATTGGTAGGAAGATGAGCAAAGGGGTGGAGAAGGCAGCTTTCTTTGTGCCCAGCAAACCAAACAGAGTGACATGGGAGATCAGCAGGCTCGCTATTATCCGGGAATGCACCTGAGGCCAGAATGTAGCAGCACTCTCGTACTCCTGGTTGTACACATTGATGATCTGAAACCAGCCAAAAACCAAAGACTAAGGCATGATAACGGAGGTTAATGAAACAGGATGCATCAATAGAGAAGTCATAATCAATACGAGAGCAGCTGACCTGGTGTCTGTAGACAAGGAAAGCAAAGGCGAAGAAGATGATTATGAATGGAAGGAGAATGGGCGTGATAACAGCGTAACAGAGCCCCAACAGAAAATACAGCTGAAGGGATGGAAGGTTTTCTCCAAGTCCAATGCTGCCAGGGTTCATTGCTTTCTCCCTATCCCTTTCCGTCTTCACGATAAACATGTTCTTCAAATGGTATATCACCAATGGCTTCACTCGGAGAATCTCGTTAGCAATACCAGCCCAGCCATCAACCATTATGTACGTCATGAAAAATGTAGCCTTCATTGGGATAGCTACCCCGATGGTCGTCGGTATCCTGTACAAAGATGATGTCACGTTACAGTTTATAACTACATACAATCCAGAGACTAGTTCATTTCACAGATTTGAGAACTTAAAAAAAAAGCAGCAGCAGTACTGCAATTTGATTGTTTATAAATTGAAATATGTGGAAAAGATCATGTGTGAAGAAGTTTACTGGGTAGGAGGCTCGTGGAGAAAAGAATGTAGTTGTTCAAATGCTGTGCCAGCAATTATGCTTCCCAGGAACACATTCACCAGCATGAAGTAATAATATTTCGAAGCAGTCCTTCTTTCCAGTGATGATAAAGAGACATAGCCTTCAGCTTTTGACATAATCATCAGAACCGTAGGAAGGATATAGAGAAAGATCTTCAGAGCCAGCCCGGGAAGAAACCCCTGCAAGAAGGATTTTACCACTGGACTGCAAATAAGACACGAAAGCATATAAATTGCTAGCAAAATGGAACCGCGTGATCTAAATAATACTGAAAGAATTGACCGAATCAAGCCAGAGAAAGAAGCCTTACGCATCTATTACTGGCCTCAGAAATGGAGCAACTTTTTCAAGACCCTCGAGATTGGCAAGTGATTGCACAAATGTAATTGGTATCATGTAGAAGAACACTAAAGCAAAGACCGCAACAGATATCAGAAACCTCCGGATGCTGAGAGAGAAAAATGGGATGGCAAGGTTTTGCCAGTAAACATCCCGAGGTTCAGGGGCCCAATCTGTTAGCCATTGGGTCGGATTCTTTGACTGCTGTGTCTGTGCACACACAGCAGCACCCCATCTTGAGTCAAATGTCACAAAGGAAACTGGCATTACAGCTTTTGGGTCATTGAGAACTTTCTGACGCTCGGATGCCATCTGAAAATATCAGAGCGACAAACAACTTTCGTTAAAACTGTTAACATGACCAAGAAGTACAGCTGGAAATGTAAAATGTTTTGTGCATATCATTGATAAGAAACCATCACGTCAAGGATTGCAGACCTACCCTCTTCTCAAGCTCGCTGATTCTAGCCCGGTAGTAGTCGATTTGGTCCACCTCCCTGCCACAGAAACCAAGGCATCCCGTCTGGAACACCAAAAACATTAAAATGCTGAGGCGTTTATTGAAGAACTTAGCAAGCGTGCAAATGAAAGCTAGAACAGAATCAGTGTGAATACCCTTCCAGTTGGTCTTTTGTCAGGGTGCCTTTCGTACTTCAGCTGGTAGTAATCCAACCAGTTTTGGAGCCTCTCACGTTTCTTAACGAGCTTAGCATATTGGTTTGCATTGTAAACAGCCTGAGCATCCAAAATAAAGTCAGTCTTGTAACCAATAAATTTGCGAAGATTGGTGTGAAATAAATTGGGATTAAGCAAAGGAGACGATCATGTACCTGCTGACCAAGATAGTGATCTGGATGGTTTCTACGGAAGAATTCGTCCACCGTTTCAGAAGTTGAATGGCTTGAAACATGAGGAATGTTTCTAACAATCACCTGTCATAAAAAAAATTTAAATGCTACAGAAGAATCAAGGATCAAAATTGTAAATGTTTTTTAATTATATCACAACCTGTACGCATTTCACTCAGAAAATCAAAATTCAGATATTGATAACAAATCTGTTCAACAATTGTTCTCCTAATGCTTTAACACAAATGACGTAAAGCAATAGGTTGTGTCGTGATGGCATAGGCTATAAAGGGATTGAATATATCATAGCATTATTTTTCAATGTACTTACAGTGAACTGGTCGGCACAACGCTTCTGAGAAGCCAGGAAATGCAGTCTCATAAATGCTACATTGCTATATTCCTTGTACAGCATAAAGCATGTCCAAAATGTGAACACATATGCCATTAAAAGATGAATAAAGAATCTGAAAAGAAATTCATAGCAGCAGTCAGATTGTTTCAAATACATCCAAAACTGGAAACTTGCAGTCACAACATTGTCAAGTAAAAGGAAAAAAATATTAATAATGGACATTCATAAGATTCTTACCTGTTGGATCCAGGGCTAACATTTGATATGGAAAGCTTATCGATATCACTGAAAACAATTTCTTTTCTTAGATTGAGCAACGTGCCACCGGATACATTGACTGGAACAAGAACGAGCAATGCAGCAACCGTGATAGGTAAAAATATCTTGAGCCTGCCAAACAGATGACAAAAAATGCATTAGTAGTAACATAAAAAAGGGGGAAACTGTATTGCAGCAAATATGAAACAGTGTGATACAAAATATCACACAAGAGTGTCCCAAAGTGCAGTTTTTGGATCCATCTCTTGTAGTACAGTTACAGGTATTCATCCTGATAAGGGAGAAATGACAAAAGAAGAAGAAGATTGCCTTAGGAATTTAGGTTGAAATTACTCGCACAACTTGTGTGGAAGCAAAGCAATGCATTGTCCATGTGCAAGGCTAAACGTGCACTAAAAGCTTGAGATTTAATTAACGACAAAACATGTGATGGGGGAATTATTCGCTGTTCAGTCCAGGGTAGCAGGGACGTGAGAGAACATTTAGGTGCATGCCCTCTTCGTGTCACAGTTGCATTCTGAATAGGGAAATCCTTTTTGAGTGAATTTTCATCGAAAGTTCCAACTGTACCAAGAAAAGCATCTCCAGTTGTAAATCCGGTCCCCACGGCTTGAGAGATTCAGTTGGTGCCACTACCATCACAATGACAACGGCACAAAGTTTGTCATGGCCCTTGGAATGCGATAGTGGTGTTGTTTAGTGGACGAGCACTACATAGGGATTTTTTTTAAAAGTGAGCACTACCTTAGGAATTGGATAGACTAAAGTTTGGCAATGCGCTTATGATCCTACTATATGTGATTAAAACGGCCAACGACTACTAGGCTCCAAGAATAGTGTAGTAATAAAAGCACGGAACTTTGTGCCTTCCCGAAAGAAAGCCAGGAATCGTGCAGATGAGGTCAAGATTATTATTTTGACGACACCAATTTCAACGCACGACTGAGCTGGCCGGGATAACAGCACCACCACAACGTGCCGAGGACAGCATTATCACCAACTCTGTCATCAAACACAAGCAATTCTCCGGATAAGCAACCTTCATGTATTTTTTTTTTCACCGTGCCGTCTCCAGACCACCTAAATGCTGTATGACGGCGTTCTCTCATGTGAAATGACGATCTCCGGAGCACCAAAAGCGTGCGGTGTTCATCATCTCCGAAAGACAAGAACGGTGGCATTTTTTAACATGGAAACAAAACAAGTTGCGGGAAGGAATGCAGCAGTGACACGCAAACGCGCATGCATCCAGCCAGGCGCGGGCATCAATCTTGCATCCGTCATTGGCAGGAAGGATTCATTGCAGGCCAAAGAAAGGAATGAAAAGATACTATTGTAAAGTTGATACGGCGTCGGCTACGTTTGGGAAAGAGCCGGCGAGCTTGCCGGCCGCCTTGCCGTGCGTGGATGAATAAAAGGTGCCATTTCCAAAAGTAAAGGGTGAAAAAAATCATTTTTACCGGTGCTCCATTCCAGTAAGAAAGAAACGATGCCCCAACATCAGCTGCTCACGCAAACCACGCCCAACAACAGAGAAACAAGAAAAGGTTGCGGCTCTGATTAAGCAACGCAGCAGAGCAGAGTAGTGGTGAGAACGACCGGAATTGCAATTCTAACTTGAGTTATACTACTTGACGCTGCATTGCAGTACTACTACTAGCTCCAGTAAGTAGCAAGGACGCGCAGAATTCGGGTTGGAAATCAATCCAATCCAATGCAAGAAAGCAGAGACGGGGGACTGACTGACTTACCCGAGCGTGTAGATTCGCAGGTAGACGACGGAGTCGAGCCCGGCGTGCGCGACGAGCTCGCCCTCGCTCATGCGGAGCGCGCTGGGCACCCAGCTGAGGAAGCGGACGTAGGTGCAGAGGTTGAGGTTGACGAACTTCCGGAACGCGGAGCGGGAGTCGTGCGCGGGCGCGCGCTTCCCGGCGAGGTAGAGCTTGGGGAAGTAGACGCGGTCGTTGACGGGCTGGATGCGGAGCACGGCGAAGAGGATGAGGAAGACGAGCGCGCCGAGGATGTTGATGAAGGCCGACACGCCCAGGTCCGACAGCGTCGCCATGGCTGGCTGGCTGCTCTGCTCCCCTCCCTTCTCCTCAGTCCTTCCTCCTCACTGGTCAATGGATGGGGAGTGGACTCTTTGCGTTGGTGAGGAGCGGAATCAGTGGAGAGAGGGATGGGAAGCGGAAGGTCTCCTGGAATTTGGTGTGGAAGGGGGCTGACGCGAGGAATTCATCAGTGTGGGAAGGAAGGAGATGAACGCGAACCCGCGTGCGCGGGGTGAGCGCGGCGCGGTAGTGGCGGGGGGGGGGGGGGGGGGAGACGGGTGTTAAGC
>LAPY01000430.1:127467-142440 GCA_000970635.1 Eragrostis tef | reverse complement strand
CGTGCGGGGGGTGAGCGCGGCGCGGTAGTGGCGGTGGTGTGGGGCAGGACAGTTGGTTACAGCCAGATTGCTCGATCCCCTGTTTGTTGGGCGTTTCCGCAGTGTCGCGGCCGTTGGACCTTGGACGCACGCGGAATTCTTCGCTACTTCTTCCGCTGGGACCCAGCCTCGGCCGTCCGCGAACACGCCGAACAAGCAGTCATCAGGGAGGGGTACGGCACAAGCGTTTGGAGCTTCCCATTCACATGCGTGATGTTGTGACCCCCGTCCGGTTCACGGGCTCCGAGTATGACAGACAGGCACGAGAAGCCGCTAATCACGCACGCAGGAGGATAATTAGCCTCAACCACGGAAGGAGTGATTAGGCGGGGAAGAAGAGGAGGGCGGCGACGAGTTAACTCTGTCCTTCGCTTTTATTTACACAGATATACATATCTCATGAAGCAAATCACATGAATGCATCGCGTACACGCCAACAGTCAGCCAGTAGACAAGAGGAGGAAGGGGAAGCCGACCAGCCACCCCCGTCCATGTGCAGATGTGCTTACCTTTTGCACCAACAACTACTCGAACATGCGCGCGCCCGGGCCAGGCTGCACCTGCAATGGAACAAGGCTCTTTCCTCTCTATCGAGAGAGAGGATGAGGGAAAGAAGCGGTTGGTGCCTGCTGTCCAGAATCGGCGCCATTGTCGAATGCGACTTTCACATGGGGGTCGGCCGGCCTGTGTGGATGTTGAGACTTCACAAAAGAGAGGAGGGGCCGCCAACGTCAACGTGAAAACATTTTACGCGATGCCAGTTATCTTTGTTAGAACTTGGGGATCAACTAGTTTCAAATTGAGTCACAAGTAGTACCTCTTGTAGATCAAATAAGCCATCAAAACAGTTGATGGATGTGCACAGGTTCTTCCCAGTGTTAAGAATGGACAAATTGATCAGATCATAGAAGAGGACTGTCTTTTCTTAACTTGATTTACGTCAGGGGTGTCCTCCTTATATAGCCATTCCACACACGGGGGAACCGACACCAAGTAGGTCGGTTCTTACCCACTCATCATAGGTAAAAAAACAGCAAAACTCAAACTGTTTTGAACTTGGTCAAAACCACTGAAAATCAGCACATGGTTTCCATTTGATTTAAAACCATGGTATTTCAATTTTGCATTCTGTGGCTTTACATTTTCTGATTTCCTTTTATTGTTTTTTGCCACAGATCAAATATTCCAACAATCTTATCTGCAAGTCCGTTTTTGTGCAAAGTGTACCACTGTACAAACTCCCAAAGGAAAACTGATGGCGCCAGGTTCTCTATGCGACACGGACGAGAGGCCCACATGGTCCCAAACTGGGCCTGAATTAGCACTAGTCACAAAGAAGCTTCTATTGTGCTCCATGAAGAAACATGTGTGAGAGGGGGAAAGAAACTGAGACATGAAAGAAAAAAATCCCTACTAATCTAATTCATGACAGAGCACGTCCCCTGCTTGGCTAGCCCAACAAGCACACACAAAACTACCGAAGCCGTCGACAAGCAGCGAACCAGAGAAATTAAACATATAACCAATGCTCCTCAAGTCCTTGTGACGACTAAACACCTCATTATCTTGCAGCAACCTATCGTTTCGTATTAGCAGAAATATATTGCTGAAGCTTGCGAAGGATTGGCTTCATCGTAAAATGCGACCGTCACATGAGGATCGAGGCCGTGTCTCATCGGGATGTTGATCCTCCGTAAAGGAGCCAATATATAGTACATGTTGATTAGAGAACATGAACGCATCAATCATTCTCTCGTCATCTTGCTTTGGATATCACGGTATTGTTCTGAATACAAAGATGATGCTTTAGAATTATAGAACAAAGATGATGTTCGTTTCCTCTTAAACTAAAGTTTAGTTCGGAGAATCTTGCTATTTAGAAACATTAAATAAAATTTAATGACAAAACCTTTTTAGCAGATGAGTCCTAATTTCGAGATGAATCTAATGAGCCTAATTAATCTATGTTTTGCTACAGTGATGTTACAGTAACCATCATCTGATCTGATCGTGGCTTAGTCGCAGCTTAATTACCCTCATTAGATTCGTCTCGCAAATTAGCTCAGGATTCTATAATTATACTTTATTTAATACCTTTAAATACAAAGATTCTTTGTCCTAAACTTAGTCCTAAATCTAAGGAGGCCGTCTCACGACGCCCAAAAACTTGTTTGGACGATCCACGTTTGAGAGAGGTGTTTGTCCTTCCAATTCTCTAGCATCGTTTTTTTTTTAGGTAATTCTCTACCATCTTCGAAGTTGTTAATGTTTGTTTAATTTCTCCGACACCCATAATATTTGCCTAAGACTGAAACAAGAGCATCATCTGGACGGGAAGGCAGAGAAAGGGAGATGGTGGCAGAGGAGGCCAATAATGTGCTGGATGAAGAAGGCAGAGCAAGGGCAATGGGCAAGGCACGGTCGCGCTAAGAAGGGAAATGGCTTAGGCGAGAGCGCGTAATGCGAAGGTGATCTGATTTGGCTTAATGTGTAGAAGAGGCCGACGTGCGAGAGGTGGTTTGGCTCGACGGCGGAGATAGATGCCTGTGGCAGAAGAGCTACGAATATCATAGCTAGCCACATGTGTTGTTCCCATGGCAATCGTGGCTGTGGACTATACCGTTGTTTCTCCTGGTTTGGTACAGCTAGAAGAGGTGGAGGAGAGACTGCACCGGCAAAGCCGTCCTGTGACAAGGAAGACTCTAGAAATAAAAAGAAGCCTTTCTCCCTTGACTTGGTGCGACGCTGCATTGGAAGCGAAGTAGGGTGGGAGCGGGGCAGGAAGAGACGAGGAAAACTCGAGAGCCCAAAGCAGCATGGCTGCACGGTAGCTCCACTTCGAATGGAACGGTGTGCAGCTAGATTGTACTGCCATCCAACAGTGTAGAAAAGTGCTGTTGACGTGGACGTGCTGGTTGGCGGAGAACGCGACCGCGTTGGGAGATGAAAAGATTTAATTTCATAGTGTTAGAAACAGTATAGACCCAGCTTGTTCTTTCTTCGTTATCATAAGTTGCCACATCACAAACAAGGACAGTTTATCTACGTAAACTATGCATAGAGTGTACAGTTTTTTATGCGATCACGTTGCCGGTATGTATTTACTCTTTTTAGTTTAATCTTCTTAATGGCTGTTTGAATGATATTTCTTGAAAAAGGGTACAAGTATACGTACATACTCTGTTCAAAACGAAACATACTAGCCCGGCCCATAAACTAAAAATAGTATGAGCAGCGGGCTACAAGCGATACCAATTACCAAGCCTAGCTACAGGAATCCCTCCAGTTCAGCTCATTGAAATCCACTACAAACTGGCTTCAATCTCCTCCAGTGTGAGCCCTTTCGTCTCCGGGACAATGAAGAATATGAAGACAAGAGATGCCACAGCGATCACTCCGAACCCGGAGAAGAGCAAACCCGTCCCAATCAAATCCTACACAATACATACAGTGCAGTTATTAACAACCAACTTCCCTACCAGTAGCATCTTGCAGATTGACACAGCAGTCATATGGCAGTAACATCAGGATAGGCTCGTACCTCCAGTGGAGAGAAAGCAAAGGTGACCAGCGCGTTGGACGCAAAATTCACAAGAACAGCAACGCTCAGTCCACGCCCTCGCAGTTTCAATGGGAACACCTCCGAGATCATGAGCCAACCAATTGGACCAAATGACAGCTGCAGAACAAGTTTGCTTCATCAGATAGATCATGAAAAATATACTCACAGATACAAGTACAAGATCATATACTTAAACGTGCAGGGCAACCATTTTACTATTTCAAGATGCGCAGCTCATCAAAATTCTCAAATAAGGTATGAGATATACAGTGAGAAAGTACCTGGTAACAGCCAACATATAGTAGAAGTGCTATTACAGCCACATAAGAGGCATCCTTCAGTAACGTGTAGTAGGAGGACAGCAAAAATAAGGAAACAGCCTGGAAATTCAGTAAACCTCACTTAGCAGAATCTCCAATAAAAAAGATACATTATACTGAAATGCCAAATGGATTGTCAAGTTGTTCAGTTTTTGACAATCCACATGAAAGCAGACTTACAATTCCACTAACACCTCCAATGAGTAAGGGTCTTCTTCCTAGTCTGTCGACCACAAGGACCGCTACTCCAGTCATGATCAGCTGAAGTAATGAAACCATCACATCATTAGAGGAAAGTAACAAAGTTCATAACTTATTTTAAAATAATAATAATAATTTAAAAAAATAAGAACTACTTCAAGGAGTACTCTGTATTATGGTCACCATGTGTAAATCATATTTTGAAACACTAAGCACGGATTTTCTTACTTAACATGTGTAACCTTATGAAGGAAGACATACAATGATTCGGACTACGGTATGTAATACAATAAATTGCTGAAAACCCATTTTAAGGGGCATCTATAGACCAGCTTAAAATACCAGGGTTGTAATTCCAACGAACTTATATCTGAGTATTGACATGTACCTTTAGTACGCCAAGAAGAATTGACACACGAGTGGCATCAGATGCTCCAGAGAATCCAGCGCTCTGGTAACGAACAAAATTAGCTATGAGTAATACCAAAATGAAACAGAACAAAGCAACATGAATTGAACCCTTGAGTCCTTATGCTGGGATTCATTATCGCAAATGAATTGGCTTCCATTTATGAAGCAACTTTATCACAAAACTGGAACATGCTTGAACTAGAAAACCAACATTACCTGAAAGATCGTCGCAGCATAATACAGCACACTCGGCTGACCAGTGATCTGATATAAGCATAAGGCAGGGTCAGATGTAAACGACACAATATTTTCTTAATCGAAAAGAACGTCATCATGTCATGGAATCTGTTAGTAGAAGCAAAGGAATACATAATGAATGAAAGATACAAGAGATGACCTGTTGAAAGAACACCAGGCCACATCCAATTATCATTGCTTTGAGACATTTTCCTTGAAAGATCTCACTGAAGCCAACTTGTCTCTCTTCATCAACATATGAAAGTTCTTCCAGAATCAAATTAATCTGATCCGAGACCAAATCAGGCGAAGCTTGACCCCGCAACCGACATAAGCACTGGGTCGCATTTTCTTTTGCCTCTGGCAGATTTCCTTTCCCTTGTATGGCACATAACAGGAGCCACCTAGGTGAACAGGGTAACCACCACATGCCAGCTCCCATTATGAGACATAAGGGCGTGCTGGTGGCATACATGTAACGCCAACCGGAAACTACTTCAACATAGAAATTGCCTGCAATATAACCAAGCTACAAAAAGGAATGTATATAAGAAAAGGGTGAATAAGATGTGTAAATGATGACTGCAAGATAAGGGAGGCAAGATGGGTCATAATATGCACTTACAAGCATCCCCAGAACAATAAAGAACTCCTTCAGAGAAATGAGCATGCCTCTTATCTGGCTTGCAGCAGTCTCTGCAATATACATCGGAGCAGCGTGCATAGCCTGACGAAAGCATCCCACGTAAGCCTCATAATGAAATGTTTGCGTTCATGTATTTGCTAATGTCAACTATGCAGTAGAATATTGGGTTCAGTTACCAGTCCGATCCCTATGCCATATAAAAAGCGGCCAACCACCATGATAGGAAAGTTGGGTGCTGTTGCTGTCAAAAGGGCTCCAATCAAATATGAAATAGATGCAAGGATAAGCTCTTTGCGTCGCCCTGTGTAAAGCAAATAAGCATAAATAATATAAGAATACCAAACAACATTACAGGCAAGAACATCAGTGGCATAGAGCAGAGGGGAGGGGGGCTAGACCTAAAATATCTGCAATGGTAAATGCCAAGGCAGAGCCAATCAAAGCACCATAGAGTGAACCACTGACCTGCATCATAAATAACAGAGATCAAATCATCTAGAAACAACACGCTAGTAAGTCAAACGGACTGAATTTTTTTCATTAGGTGCAAGCATTACCACAAGGCCAGTTTGCACAGATGATAAATTGTACCAAGTTGTACCACTGAATGTCGCTGACTGAAAAGTGGAATTGATGAGAAACTCATTAGCTGATTGAGCTGATGTGGAATTTCTGATTCCACAATTCTGTTAAGAAAGCAGGCACAAGATATGCAGTATTGTGATACCTTGAGCGATATGGTTGCGCCAGATGTTGCCCCGATGTCGTAGCCATAGAGAAGGCCCCCTAACGCTGGAAAGAAGAACCTGCATACAGTTCACAAAGTTTTATGCGAGACCTATTGAATCAACACGTGACACGATTTCAATAATGAGCAAGTCTTCACATATTTGTTGATGTCAGGAATAGTATAAACTTTGATTGCAGATATTTTTTATGTACCGAATGGGGGTAAAATGGTTGATTGGGGTGGAGAAGTACACGATGGGCTCTAAATCAAACAAAGGTGAATTACCAGAGTACTTCCTCAGAAGAAGAAAGGGATTGCCAGTGTAGAACGACTAATCCAGAAACAATTAAATAGACACAGTGCGCAGTGATTTATCAATCCATTCCATTAAATAGACAAATTGAGCTGTCCCGGGGAGCAAGATTTGGGCTACTGACATGACTGATGGTCAGCACATGTGGCATGATAAGAGGTTGTCCGAGTTTTTGAGAAGAACGTAATTTGCACAGACGATAAATTGTACCAAGTTGTACCACTGAATGTCGCTGACTGCAAAGTGGAATTGATGAGATACTCATTAGCATGTAATATTGATGAGCTGATGTGGAATTTCTGATTCGACATTTTTGTTAAGAAAGCAGGCACAAGATATGCAGTACTGTGATACCTTGAGCGATATGGTTGCGCCGGATGTTGCCCCAATGTCATAGCCATAGAGAAGGCCTCCTAATGCTGGAAAGAAGAAGCTGTATGCAGTACACAAATTTTAACGTGAGACATATTGAATCTAGATGTGACACGATTTCCACAATGAGCAAGTCTTCACATATTTGTTGATGTCAGGAATAGTAGAAATTTTGGCTGCAGACATTTTTTATGTACCCAATGGGGATAAAATGGTTGATTGGGGTGGAGAAGTATATGATGGGCTCTAAATCAAAGAAAGGTGAATTACCAGAGTACTTCCTCAGAAGAAAAAAGGAATTACCAGTGTAGAAACGACTAATCCAGAAACAATTAAAGAGACACAGTGTGCAGTGATTTATCAATCCATTCCATTTAAACATAAGCTACAAACTGAGCAAGATTTGGGCTACTAACGTGACTGATGGTCAGCACATGTGGCATGATAAGAGGTTGTCCGAGTTTTTTAGAAGAACGGAAGAGGGGAGAAGTGCTCACGGGAGGATGGCGGCGGAGACGGAGTAGCACTCGGCGTGCGCGGGAGTCTTGGACAACAAGGGCCGCCGGTTCTCCAAGTCGTCGTCGGTGCGGACACCGCCGGAAGAGACATGGATCTCCTCCTCGACCTCACCCCGCTCCTGCTGGGCAAGCAATCGAACAGGTTAGTAGCCGCGCAGGTACTGAAATTGAAACAAGGGACAGCGCGGCAACCAGCCATACCTTGGTGGAGGCCATCGTAGGAACTGAACTGAGCTTCGCCTTTTCCGGAGTTCAACCGGAGGGGCTTCTGGACTTTTTATGGTACAGTACGTATGGGTCTCCCGGTTGGAGAAACTGCTGCGTGGTTCGCGTGGGCGGGTTGGTAGCGGAGAGGGGTGAAGGAAGCGGCCACGTCGTGGCCTTCCCGGCACGTGCTCACGCCCAGTTAATTTCGTTCAGTTCAGATAGAGACTCAGAGCAGTTATCAGATTCAACAGCAATCCAAGCAAGTTGCGTCAGTCACATGGATGCTCCAAGTACATCTGATCTCACAGCAAAAGATCGACGATACTCCGTACAAACCGATCCCGTCAGTCGGTTCTCCAGGCATCTTCGCAGCAATCAGCCACATTGTTGAGTGCATCAGTCATGTTGCTCATGATCAGAATCATGATCAGAGCCTCTTCCTCAATAATGACAGCCCTCTGATCATACACCAACAACCCAGGCATATCCTCACTATCTCTGTTCATTTCATTATGACCCAGCGGACACATGCATACAAAATTTTTTTTTTTAAGAACAAGTTGAGCACTATTTCATTAAGAAGAAGATTGCAGAGATGATCCCGTTATCTTCACTATCTCTGTTCATTTCATTATAAGAATGATTCCTCACACATTACAGAGATGATCCCATTATATTACGAAGGAAAGGAATTATTATCAGCAGTGACCCAAACAATCTTTCCAAATCAAATAGAGATGATCCATTATATGGTGAGTCAGATAGCGCGCACATTATTCAGGCTCAGTCCATGAACCCAAGGCCGGGTGACTAATACAGCTCTTCAACACCCAACACAACACAAGCAACAAAAACAGAAACAACATCCGATTGGATACAACATGTAGCCCCGTTGTGCTCAGGAGGCTTCTTCTTTCTTGGGTTCCCAAGGCTGGTACCTTGTCCAGTCCCTCTGTCCTGGGTTTAGAGCGTGCCCCTTGGAGTGGTAGATCAAATCCTCACCCTCACCTGAGTAGTTCTGCTTGTGCTCCACAAGGTACCTAGCAGTCTTCTGCTCCAGCAGCTGTAGCACCGGGAAAGGAAATGAAAGATCAGCTAAACAGTTTTGACTTCCAAAGCTCGAAAATGCTGACATCACATCTCCTTGTAACCAAAGGAAACAAACCTTGATAACGTTGCTACTCACTCTATTGAACAGAACTATCTATAAGCAACCACATATTCACACAAGCAGAATGTATCATAAATAAAATGTGTGATAATACTACCTCTCCTTTTATATCACGTTAGGACAGCATGATTAATACAATTTCAAACATCCACACTAGCAGAATATATCATAACCTCTGTCCTTTTTATGATGTTAGGACACGTAAAATTTGCACTAATCATGCTGTCCTAATGTCGTATAAAAATATCCTCTTGAACCGTCTCTTTCTCTCTCGCAAGTTGTTATAGTTCAGAGAGGCGAGTTCGAGGGAGGTGCCCATCGCCGGTGGCTGCCGTGGTCCTCCTCGCTTCCGATGGCCTCTGGGCTGTCATGAGGAGTGGAGGACCATGGATCTGCTGCCGACGGAGGGGCTAGGTCCTAGGTTCCTTAGGTTTAGGCTCTCTAGGGTTAGGTTTCCGGCGACGGCGTCAAGGCGGCGCGTCAACGGTGCAGTGGAATAAGGTCCTCCCTGACTCTTCCTCGTCTCGTAGGTGTTCCTTTTTTGCACGAATTTCAAAGTGATCCATAGGTTGTATTTTGTAGAACGATCTACATATAGGATATCCTGGAGAGAACAGGGCAGAAATCCTATATGTAGATTGTTCGTTAGTCTCACCAGCACCTGGCTGTCCTCAACTATTTTGGACGAGTAAACGTGATTAGTCGACGATCAGCCAGACGACCAGGCTTCTAGTCGCCCTGTTCGAGTGGCTGACCCTGATCGAGAGTACCTGAGGGGTAAGGACTACTAATCGTGATTAATCGGACGACTTGGAAATGTGGATCAAAAGGCTTACTTGCCAACTCATTTGACACCAATAATGCCACAGAATGTGAGAGCAAGTACCGCTTTGATAAATAAGAATGTATGCTGGAAGAACCAAGATTGAACAGGTATACAGAAAAAAAAAAAACTGCAAGCAAAATGTATACAAAACTTGCCTTGTCCCCAGTGTTATCGGTGATGTGGTGCAGCCATCCATGCCATTCCGGAGGCACTTGTGATGCATTGTACCGACCTTTATCTGCATATTCTACCCACCTATGCCTTCCTGCAAAATTAACCAACACTTAGTGTTCCAACGTACTATCTGTGGAAGCTAACAGAAATAAACAAAATATACCCACTATGATCTAAACTCACTAGCAGTGGCTATATCTTTGTAACACGACTTCATGATCTAAATTCTAATGCAAGCATGAATAAAAGGAACTGTAGCGGATCAACTAGCAGATGGAAGTATCACACACCATATTGAACGTCATGTAGTTTCTCATAGTACTTGTTTCCAAACTTGTCAGTCCCCACAAGTGTTGCACCAATATTGTGGATTTTTGTTTGCCTGAAAAAAATAAAGAGAAGAAGATTAGTTTGTCCTGAGATCCATAGTCACATCCATTCCTTAAAAGTTGGAGGGAGTGCGAGGAGGTTGGCCACTTACATCAGGTTCCCGTCCAGAAGGGCTTTGCTGCAAATGACACTATGTTAGAACATCGCAGCAACTCAGTCAAAAATGCAACATAAGTAGAATGAGCTATGCCTCCCAAACTGGAGCAAGTATAGTATGAAACGACTGAAAGAAAATATTTCCAGCAAATATAAACATGTGATAGACATGGCGTCACTCCTTTGCAGGATAGCAAGAGATCACAGATAGAAGACAGTACAAAGTACTCCCTCCTGTGTCAAAAAACTTGTCGTTTTGAGATTGTCCTAAGTCAAACTTATTAAACTTTGACTTCAAATATTTTTTTATGCATTAAGTTTAGAAATGTGAAAATGATATGAGTAGATTCGTATTGAAATATGATTTCATAAAAGTACACTTTAGCTATATTTTATAAATATTTCATAGCAAAAAGTATTAGTCAGAGTTGTGTCAATGTCCTAAACGACAAGTTTTTGAAACAGGAGGGAGTATACATCTAGTGTTACCATTTACAAAACTGGAATGAAGGTAGTAATCATCATGACAAAGTGAACTATGTATATTCCATCCAGATCGGCTACAGTAATCAAGCATTTGGAGCAGCAGGTGAGGTAGTTTTCACTAGTAATGCACCTCAATATGGTTATATGAAATAGCAGTAGCCCAAGTAGTTTGATCCCACTGTATGTAGGTCATATTAAGCTAAACAACAAAGCAATAACATAGCAGATTCCAGGAACACGAGGAACTGGGCTCAGCTAGGGCGATAGTCTCCAAACATTTTGTTCTACAATGCTAGGCACCTATATCATATGGTATTGATTTATATCAGAAAAGAATTAAGCAACTTGTTTAGGGCTTGTTTGGATAGAGGAGAATCATTTCGATGCATTAGAATTGGAAGGATTTAGAGGAAAATTTGTTTATTTATCCACTCCAATCCATATGGGTTGATTTATCGAAACAAGAACTTAATGGAGGAAAGATAAATACATATGGTCATGGAATCAATCAATGAAACAAGCAGCGGCAGGCAAGTTTCAAATCATATATGTTGTTGGGCAAAAGTGACTGTAAATTCAATATAACCCAATCCCAGGACTGAATCTAGTAGTATCGTGCTCGTGGTGCTGTGTGAAATTATTATCAGCTAGAGTAGACTGCTGGCACTACTAAGCGTGAATCAAACCGATATAGAAAGCTATGTACTGATTTCAAATTTTCAACAAGGGAGCCTGAATCTAATTTCTCAATCCCAGGCCGGTGGGCACAGCGCGAATCCGCACGGGTAGAAACCAATCAGTCTGTCAGATCCGCAGGACCAAAAGCTAGCGTTAAATGAATGAACGAACCAACTAAATAAACGAGGAGGAGGATTAACATTAGTAGGAGAGAGGAGGGATCTGGATCAAGATGGGGATTGAGACGGAAATGGAGATGGGAGAGAAGGGAGGGGGGATGGGATTGATGGAGCTTACAAGTAGCCTTCTTCGCGGACGTCGCGGATGAAGTTGGAGAGGCCCTTTTCCTTGATGCCCCTGAGCACGCCCCGCACCACCGCAGCCATGGACGTACACGACGACGAACTTGCCGGAGCAGCGGAGAGGAGGAGGATGCGTCTGTTCACGGCTCGGCTTGTCGCGGGCTGGGTAAGGCCGATGACCAGACGAAACCTGGATCGCAATGTGAGTAGGCCGGGCTCCCACTCCCTTCTCTCCTGACTCGTTGATATGGGCCCAACCCATCCAGATGGTCTGGGCTGGGTTGCATTTGAGCTCACCGACCTGTTTGACTCTCGTGCTCCTTTCAGTCCTGCTGCT
Source organism: Eragrostis tef (assembly GCA_000970635.1). Taxonomy (NCBI): domain Eukaryota; kingdom Viridiplantae; phylum Streptophyta; class Magnoliopsida; order Poales; family Poaceae; genus Eragrostis; species Eragrostis tef. Next base: position 130,424 of record LAPY01000430.1, on the reverse strand, counting down.
GTTTGAGTCCGCCACTGCAGGCAGGCTACACGAACGCGTGCATCGCAGGAATCGAAACTGCCAAGCCAGGAGCCCACCGTTTCGACAGAATCTCCGATGCATCCGTAGGCGACAAGGAAAAAGAAAAGGCGGTGATCGATCATACTAGTCGTGGAAGATCATGGGATGTACACATGCAGCAATTCGATCGATCACGAGCTAGCTATCCATCTATATCAGGCTAGATAGCTAGCTACTTGGATGAGATTTCTGAAATTACATGTGTAATTAGTACGCGCACTCCGGGTTCAGGGAAGATGGATCGTTGTTGACCGATGAAGGCTGTGGAGCAATTCAAACTGCCAATAAGACATGCGCCTGTAGTAAAACAACACGGGTTGTTATGTCGCCCAATGCTTTTTGTTCGTCGATCCGTCTCATCCATCTCTTCTATCCTTTCAAAGCATTACATTACCTGTCCAGTGTCGTCTCGCCATCATCGTCGTCTTGTCGTCCATCGTGCGCACGATCCAACGGTAGGCTACCTCTTCTCGTCTTCTTTGAAGCAGCGACGTTATATGTGCATCAATCAATCCTTCCGTCCATCCACCGGTTCATGTCGCTGCGTATCTAATGTATGTCACAGCGACAAATAGCTTCTTATTGGTTCATTTACAAATAATTCTTTCTCATTGATTATGGGCTTGACATCGGTCATTCTCATGTACAATATTGTCCGTGTGATGTAACCGCGATAATCATCCTGATTTCATTTCATTGATCAATGTCCGTGTGATGTAACCGCGATAATCATCCTGATTTCATTTCATTGATCAATGTCCGTGTGATGTAACCGCGATAATCATCCTGATTTCATTTCATTGATCAATGTCCGTGTGATGTAACCGCGATAATCATCCTGATTTCATTTCATTGATCAATGTCCGTGTGATGTAACCGCGATAATCATCCTGATTTCATTTCATTGATCAATGTCCGTGTGATGTAACCGCGATAATCATCCTGATTTCATTGAGATAGAACCTGTCTGGGCTTCTCAATAGACTTGTTTCCTGTAAGACCAGCCCGTATATTAATATACTAATACGAATATTGACGTTTAGACTGCTATAAGCAAACATGACAAAAAATTCACAAGTAGATTTATGTGTACTATAAATTGGAGCATGCGATGAGAGCGCCTGTCGCTCTTGTAAAACTAACTTCTTATTAGGGATATATATGACGGTCCAATGTGCCAGATCTTTCGAGAACAAAATAAATTGGAGCATCCATACTAACTGCCATGTGTGAATAATGTTATTAATTTCGATGAGATGTTGCAGCATTTCTGGTCACGAGAAGATTTTGCTGCGATGGCATATCTTCACTGATGTTCGATCTTTTTTTTTTGGAGGGAACACTGATGTTCAATCTTAATTAACATGACCATGATGTGTGTAGAAAGGAACCTGACCGAGTTAATTCGACAGTGGACTAGATGGTCCGCTTGCTCGTCACTCAGGTTCTCGTGTAATGAATAAATTTTTTCGCAATGATTTTAGTCAATGTGCAATCAAGCGAGGCACCACCAGGTTGCAGCAAGCGGCAAGGCTGGGCATCAATCACTATGCCACACTTTCTTTTCCTGAAATCAGAATCGATGGATTTGATCCGATTCCGAACTATCTGATATAGTAGTACAGTACTAGTCTATAAACCAGAATGACGTGCATACTCTTGCTCATATCTCTCAGTACCATCTTGATGGATCGACCGTAATAGCTGATATGAACCGATCCCTGCAATAATGCTCCCCAAATCAGCATAGCATAGCACTATTACTAAAAGAAAACAATAGTTTTCTTGTAGAAAGAAATACCGCAATAGGCAAAATAATTCGGCTTTAAATACTACATAGATGCTACCTTTTCTTTTCAAAAGAACAAATTAAAGGAATATAGAGAAAAGTTTGCAAAGGCAACGGTACTTTTTTTTTTTTGATCACGCAAAGGTACTTTTTGGAGTGCAGGCAGATGTCCTCCCCTGTTCATCAAAGTCATAAGCAGTTGCAAATTCGATCCAAGATAGCTGCATGCTACATGGAGAACGACCAACGCAACGCCATTCCACCATCCATCAAATGTATCGGTCGCTTGATGATGGATGTGGACGGATACAAAAAGGAGCGCATGCGCATGATGGATGGAGCCCCAGCAATGAAAAGAGAAAAGATTGATGAAATGACATAGGCTAGCTAGCTAGGTCACTAGCTAGCGCCTACTCATCATACCATTGCCTCAATGGGAGCAATGGAACTAGGAAGGATGATCGATGGTGTCGTTACGGTTGATCTCGAGCGTCGATGCAGACATATAGCCCGTTCCATCAGCCGGACTGCAGTAACGCTGCTGGCTCCATTATATATGTTCGCTTCCTGACCATGACAAATCTCCCTCCTCCATGCATGTTCGATCTGTGCTTTGCATGCTAACTCCAGTCGTCTCCTTGACACTTTTGTCAGGGATGTGCGGGTAAAGTCTTCCCCTTCCTTTGATTTCTAGTGTAAAATAAAGTCATGTGTGACTTCTTTTGGCTGTCGCCGGCCGACCAAGGCGACCTCTCCGATGTCGTCCGGGCAAGCCTTCAGCAGTTGCCCGCGGTGGCGACTCCTGACGCCGCTACCGTCTACGGCAATGAATCGTTGGGCGCCCATGATCTGCCGGAGGAGGAAGAGCTTCTGCTGCTGCAAGGAGCAAACAGCTGCTGCGGCGATGATCGTTATGGAGTTCGCTTGCAAGAGCAGCTAGTACATGACCATGGCATGGGGGTGACGGTGAGTAGCAATAGCAGCTCCTGCCATCCTCTCTTGTTGCAGTCGTCGCCGACGTCGTACCCACAGCCGGAGGGGCCGATCCGGCACGTCATGTCGGGGACGCCGCCGCAGCTGGGTGCTGCCGGGGTAGTAGAGGGGGAGT
>LAPY01000430.1:83438-102809 GCA_000970635.1 Eragrostis tef | reverse complement strand
CGCGCGTCGAGGCGCTGCGGGTGATGGAGACGTGGTCGTCGTGGCGCACGGGCGGGCGGTGCCGGATGCCGTGGGACTGGCAGGTGGACCAGCTGGTGTACATCGTCTCCGGGGAGGTGAAGGTGATCCCCGCCGGCGCCGTCCACGGCGACCACTACATGCACTTCGTGGCCGGGGACCTGGTGCGCTACCCGCGCTGGTTCGAGGCCGACCTCCACTTCGAGGGGCCCTACGAGGAGCGCTACCGCTTCCTCGCCTACGGAGACGACAACTAGCCTACCTATAGCTCCCTCCAAGAAGCAGAGACAGCTCTGCATCAGCAGTGGTTTGTAGCAGCAGCAGTAACACTAGCCTAAGTCGCAGATTAGAGTTGTTTTTTTATTGCAATGGATTTGTTGTGGTGTGTTCTATTTGTCGTATGATCTATCTACAAAGGAAGCAGCTCATAGTCAAGCAAAAGCCATGTTGAATGCCATCCCGCCCCTTCCATTTACTTCACAACTAAAATGGCCAAGGCACCAACAGCACAGAAATCAGTTGATTCTTGCTTGTTTTGAAACATCACAAGAAATCTGAACAATTTTCCAATCATCCCGGTGCAATACTTACGCTTCCTGATTAGATTTGTTCAAACAATATGACAGTTTCCAGTGCAATCTCAAGCCCACATTTACCTGTACAACTATATCAACTTAACAAGACGGTCGGCTACTGTAACTAGGGTGCGATGCGGAGCAAACGACTGAATTTAGACAACATTAACATAAACCAAGACGAGCATTTCAGATAGTCTATCTCGCATTCATGTCAGGTGCTTCCACCAGGGGAAAATGTAAAGAAGAAAAATTCAAAATAACCTTAACAAGATGCACATTGCCACGGTCTACAAAAGGATGAATTGAGGAAAAAGTAGAGAAGGATTGACAAGTTTGTTAATCTGTTTATCTCAACGCAGCTACCATCAAGCCTGGCCAAGTATCAATCAACTGTAACCTGTCCTGTGTCTCCTGCCATCCTGCACCCCTCGCCCACCTGCTGAATTTGAATTACGGTTGCTTCTTCCTCTCCTCTCAGCCCAGCCACCATTAGGCCGGGAAGAAGCGCCTGCACTAACATTAGAACTGGCACTATTGTCGCAGTAAAAGGCACCACTACCCCCTGTAACCGTTGCATCGGTGCTTGACTGATCTGCTGATGCTCTTGCACGATGACAGCGACAATGCCGTCCCCGGTTCTGATTATGTGGTGCAGCACCAGAGTAGCCAAACTCTCGGTTATGACTGGGTATGATGCTGTCAATGTCAACATATTCAAACTGAGGATGTGAGTGTGAGGAGCTGGGATTAGCAACCTCAGCCCCGGCAGCAGGCGCAAACACCGGAAAACCCAGCAAGTTGTAGTCATAGGCCTCATCAACAAAATGCTCGCCGGCGTTGTACTCGTAGGTGTAGTCATCAAATTGATCTTCCATCTCCACGTCATCAAAGCTGGGAGACATGAAGCTCCTGACAGCATCTCTAACAGAGGTAGCTCCGAAGCCAAAGTTCATCATGCTTGGGAAATCAAAGGGGTCATCTTCTTCGTCATCATCAGCATACACCATTTGGTGAGGTGTATGCAGATGGTGGTGCTGCTGATTTTGTTGCCTGGAGCTCTCGACTCTGGCCCCGGTGGGCCTTGGCGGCGCATTGTCAACAGAGGCCGCAGAGCCACCACGCCCGTAGATGGGTATGATGGCGTCGTCGGCAACCTGGCCCTTGCAGACAGGGCACTCACGGTGTTCGGAGTGGACATGGAGCCACTGGTAGAGGCACTCCCAGCAGAAGAGGTGGCCACACTTGGTGACGACAGGCTCCGCAGCCATGTCGAAGCAGACGTTGCACTCGAAGTTGGCCGCATTGCGGTTTGCCTTATCGTCAGGCTCCTTGTTACTACCGGCAGGAGCCACGGTCCCGGAGGCGGAAGACTTGTCTGCGGCTGAGGAGGGGTGAGTTATCTGCGCGTGGCGGGTGGAGGTGGAGGAGGCAGCCTGGTCGGACAGAGCGGGTCCAGTGGAGGGCGGCGAGTGACGTTGAGTGGCGTCCACAGGCCGGTACCGATAGTGAGTATGCGGGGACGGCCTCCCCCTGGACCTCTCTCCTCTCCACCTGCCGCTGCCGCCGCCGCTGCTGCTACCGCCGTGGACGGCGTCGCCGGTATAGCGGCGATTCGAGAAGCCTCTCCCTCCAGCTCCACGGCCGTTGCCGTTGCCGGCGCCGGGGCCCGTGGAATTGACCCAGCCGGCCATGGAATCGAATCGGCCCTAATCGATCGGTCCGGTGAAATCGATGAGGAAGGCCCGTGGCCCCTGGCAAGGAGAAAACAAGATTCGTTAGAAATTTAACCTTCCCGTATACACATCAATCTACATGTTATGTTCTAGTGGAAAGGAAGGGAAGAAGAGGGATTAGGGTTTGGAAATTGGAACACAGGTAGGCTGGAATCGAGGAGGAAAGGGGATCGGGGTATAGGAACGAACCCGGCAGTTGAGGATGGAACAGTCGGCGACGATCGATGAAAACGAAGAACGCGAGGAATCTGAGTATAGGGAGGAGGAGGAGGCAGCCGCCGGTCGGGAAGGAGAAAGGCGTCCGCCACCGTCTCCGATTCCTTTCCTCCTCCGTTTTCCTTCGATTCTTTCCCTTCCCCCACTCGGAAGCGAGGAGGAGGGGGGGAGAGGCAGGCGAGGCGACAGACCGACCGAGCTGGGAACTTGGCTGGCGTGGCGTTGTATTTCTTTGAGCGGTGTTGGGCCGTAGTATTTCTCAGTTACAGGTCCGTCCAGCCCAATTCAGTCCTCGTTCAACAAAAAGAACAATTCGTGATCTCAAAGAACAACAAAAAAAAACAATTTGTTCCACTTTTTTGAACTCTTAATTTGCACATTCAGAAAACTAAAATTGCTAAGTGATTCACTCACGACCTAAATCTCTCTTGTTTGATGGCAGGAGAATTGCTGGCTTCACATACGGCACCAACAAGATGACATGACAGGAGCTTATCGTTGCCGCCGCTCTGATCTGGGGCTCGTCGTCGTCGCACAAGTGAGATTGAGCAGAGAGGGCACGGCCGCACGGGAGGAGCACCTCCTTTTTCATTGTCCAAATCATTTTCTTATTTATTTAATTCAGGTTCAACTAACAGACGTCCTAAAAGGAAGGCAAGATGGCGGCTTCATTTTGAAAAAGTAAGAGCAAAATCACAACATTAAGGGCAAAACAATAAAACCTAAGGGAGGCAAAACTACAATTGAAAAATAAAGTGAGAATAACAACACAATTGCACCTTCATATAATACAAAAATCTTGAAAGTCTTATACCCAAAGGTAAAGCTGTATAATGTTAATGTCGCAAACTGAAACCTAAGCAGCTTAGGTCATTTTGGCATGATGTTATCGCTATTTCATGTTTTACAAGTGAAATAGTTTACTAGTTGTCATTGTAATTTTGCACAATCCCTTACTGGGCATTGCCAGTCGTGACCCCTTTCTCACTTTATGACATAGATACACCAATGTAAAATAAGGGACCCCTTTCTCATTTGCAATAGCAAATAAGGAATTGTCTACAATTACAATTCACCAACATTTGCATTCAAATGCTGATAACAAATTACAACAACTGGATTACATAACCTACGTGTTTAAAGTGCGAGATATACATCACAACAGAGCAGACATCAGTTAGTAGCCAGGGTGAGGTGAGGACGACCCAGCCCTGTCAGTGTTAGAACCGCCTCTTCTGCTGAGGATACCCAGGGTTCTGCATCCCCATCCCTTGATCAGCCTTCCTTCTCAACTGTAACCCACATGGATATAGGTGTACTTGTGAATCATTAATCACAAGCCTCATTCAACAAATATATTCAAGTAACTGGAGCAACAAAAATTACCTGATGCGGATGAGACTGACCACCTGCGCCTCTCTGCATGGGGATATTACCAGGATTTAGGCCACCCATACCTGCCTGTGATGCAGCGTTGAAGGCAGCCATATTTGCCCCAGCTGGCATTCTTGGCATCCCCACCATGGGCGGTTGCATTTGTCTTGGCATGGGTCTCGGTACTGATTGACTTCCTGGAGGCGCATTACCAGATGGCTGAAATACATAAAATATTCTGCATTATAGTTCTGCTAGCAAGATTTGACATCAAAGTTGCACGCGTATGTGCTGCAGCTAACAAGTTGGGTTCCTTAAAACTTGCACTAACCGGTTGATTTGGTTGAAGGCTTGTTGTTCCTTCAAAATCTGTTGTAGTATCAACTGGACGAACAGGATATTGCACAATTTTATCCCCTGGCTGGGATGACAGAAGCGCGCTACAAACAGGAATTTTAGTCAGGAGGATGAGAAATAGCTGCATTTCCTAAATGGAATGCTATGCCAAACATCTCACAATTATTCAGATCATAGATGTCCAAACGATAAGTATATATTTGGGAAAGTAAAGGATATTAGGATTCTGCTCACACATAACTTACTTTCGACCAGGTAGTGGGTCCATTCGAAAGTACCTATGCAAAGAAAGTATATCCATAAGAGTTCATGCATTAAAAAGTAGTCATAAACAACACAACATTGGACTAGAGGGGCTTCGTCAACATTTCAGAATTAAAACAATATTTATCTTTTATTAGGCTGAACAAATGATACCAAAGCTTCAAACGCCAAAAAAATAAAATAATAAAGAACAGAACCCATAAACATCATGTTCTCGTGTTGGTCATAGAAGATTCATAAAGCACGAATATTTATGAGGATCTTGACACAGCAGCTAACACCTAATACAAATGGTTGGTTTGGCCTAGAAAGGTAATCAAAATTAACAATGACAAAACTTAGATTTGAATAGGAAACAGAATAAAACAGTTAAATTTTGAAAATCATATTGAAATACAGAAATAAAGGGTTCAATGAACTTATACGTCAATGCAACCAGTACGCAGGGTCAGTTTGGTTCCCACCCTGAGTAAGTTGCCTGACGAAAATGGGTGCCTGATCAGGCACCGCACCTTTGCCTGGTCAGGCATCGAGAGAGTTTGCTGTTTGGTTGCGTACTCATGCCTGAGTAAAAAACGTATTCAGTAAAACACGTTTTATGAGATAAAAAACACAAATGCAAGGGCTGCTCAACCATCCCGCAAGAACCAGCAATCTGTAGAGCTCGCCGGCGGCGAGGCTCCAGTTATCAAGTGCCCATGACCAGTAAAATGGAGCCTTTGTGCAACGAGGAGTCAGTTATCCGAGGTAGTATTTGTGCCTTGAGGATTGCTATACCATAGTCGACAGGGAGAGCAGAGTAACGGCGGAGCTCTGCTTGCCAACGGCTACGTCGAATCCGGCGTGTTAGCCTACAAATCCATGACGAAGTGAGGTCTTGGAGATGTGAGCGAGGAATACGTGAGCCGTAGGAATCGAGCAATTGTTCGTTGGAGCGGACGAATTTCACGGTTGCACGATTAAGGTTCGATATTGGCCTTGCAATGGTCGGTGGGGAAAACCTCAAATCCTGCGAGTCCATCTCCAGATACAAGATGGAAAGAGCTCGAGAAGATGCGCTCGTCTGCGGGGAAGATAAAAGCCGAGGGAATCGATCTGAAAATCATAGGAGATGACAAATTTCTCATCAATGACGGAGAGCAGGAGGAGAGGAGAAGAGGAAGAGCTCGGGCATGGAGGGAGCGAGGCGCGTTCGCTCAGGCGCTCGATTTCAGACGCCTGAGCTGATCGACTTGCCTGACAAGCTTGCCTGAGCAGGCAGAATTTCAGGGTAGCAACCAAACACATCGTTAGTCTCAGGCTTGATCTCAGGCCAGGCAAATTCGGTGAGGGCAGCAACCAAACTAGCCCGCATTGCAGGATCGTAGTCAATTTGTTAGTTAATGTCTAATGAAAACTAAAGCATGATCCAGAGTTTGAATATTTGACTAGACCTGGTCAGTGGTCAGAAAGGTTGGCTCTAGCATGTTACTGAGCGGTATATCTATCCAAAGGTTGACAACTACATTCAGGCAAGCTATTCAAACAGATCAGAAAAGGGCTACTTATAAACATTTGGAAATCAAAAAATATACAATCAGGATAAATGTGAAGGTATTTAGTCATTTACTCATGCTCCAAAGCTTGTGCAGCTGTTATACGCTTTCGAGGATCATACCTATAACAGGAGAATATATCAGGGCAATAAATCAAAATAACAAGTGAGCATGAACCTAGGCTAGAGAACAACAAGCAGGTGACATACTCAAGCATTTTTGAGAGAAGATCAAACGCAGGACTCTTCTGCAGTAAGTGAACAATGTTATGGAGACCTGGGTTCTCACTGCAAGGGAGAAATGAATACCTTCAGAAATGATAAAAGACACCTAATAATTCAAGTATCTTTATAGAAGCAAAAACAAACGTCTGACATACTACTTATGCTCCTGAATATGTTGCTGATTGTTTTGCCAGCATGGAAGATTTGCAAGGGTAGGCCACTTTTCAACCGTAGGATGACCTACAGAAAAACTGGATTATGACAATATAATAAAAATACATGGACAAACAACACCAATGCAGAAATGAAGCATCCGTACCTAAGACCTTAAAAATCTTGTCCAATTGATCCAGCTAAAAGACATGCGTAAATCAACTGTGAGATAGATTGACTGAACAGAGAAAAGCTTCCGCAGGTTGTAAAAGAGCAAAATATACGAGGTAACAATATGGCAATATGTACCCCCTGGTTATCTTTTAAGGAATGTATCACCACAAGTAAAACGTAGCAATTTTTGTCCTATTGATCAATCTGAAAAAAGGAAGTAATAGAAATACTTGAGTGTATGTGCTCATACTTGGAAGGGGTTTGGAGTCGCTTTGGATTCAACACCTTGGAACAGTGGTTTTAGGGTAAGCAATTCAGCAAAAATGCAACCAACTGCCCACATATCTATACATGGTTTAAGGAAATAACTGAACCAAATAATAAGAAATAGAAGTGAGAAAATCAGCTTCTATTTGCCCTCTTCTGAAGGATACCAACAGCGGAGCACGATACCAGATGGTTACAACAACCTGAAAAAAATTGTGAGCGAATAAATAAATAATTATTCTGGATAAGAAACCATGTGCTCCCATGAACGCAAGAGAAAACAAATATAAATGTTTTATTGGTGTATCCTCAAATAAGCCTCAAATTTATTAAATAATGGAATGGTGTGGATAAGTGGCTGATTATCATATATCTACATCAGCGTTTACTTTCCTTGTATTAGAGGAATAGAGGAGAGGAGCATGCATGCTAGCTAAATGGCACACAAATGTAGGTACTCACCCCATTGTCACTTAATGGTTTAAGCGGAGCTTGATATATCCTGGCAAGGCCAAAGTCAGCAATCTTTATAATTCCATGTTCTTCTCCTTCTCCCATGACCTATTAAAATGCATGCCAGCACCCTAAGCAAGAGGTACAAGTTTCACAATATTGTACGGATTTATTTGTAAGTGGTAAAAGCAGAGGCTACCAGTATGTTAGAAGGCTTGAGATCTCGATGTATAATCCAGTTACTGCATTTAGATAAGAACATTCCAAAGAAAAATAAAGGACCCTAGTTTAGTTAGGAGAAATGATATTATATATCTAGGTAATTGAAAATTTAGAGGATATCATGCTAACCTATGAAGATAGTTGAGACCGTTGAGCAGTTGCCATAACAAGGATTTGATAGTGTAGGGGTTAATAGGGGCGCTTAGCTTTTCCCTGTGATGCCTGATAATCTCCTGCGGTTCGGTCGGTGGTTACACAATCAGATACATAACTCAAATATACAGGAAGGGAACCGAATTCAAAGAGAACTCAAGATATGATGACGGACATAGAGATCATGCTCGGCGTAATCAAACGCGAGGTAGAGGGACATGTCGGCGTGGTTGATATGGACATTGACGAGCTTGACGACATTCTCGTGGTTGATCTCTCGCAGAAGCTGCCATAAGCGGCGTTAGGGTTTGGTGCCATAGTTCCAAGGAAGGGGAGGGGATGGAGGAAGTGAGGAAGCAAAGCAACGGGATGCCGGAAGAACATACCATGATCTCCCTGATCGCGGTGGGCGAGACGCCGTCCCCCTCCTTGGACTGCTTGAACTTCTTGATGGCGATGGGGGGACCCCGTCGGCCCGGCGCCGGGTGCGACGGCTTGAGGCGCGCGAGGAAGACGAGGCCGTAGGTGCCCCGGTCGGCGCCGCCGCCGGCGCGGCCGTCCCCCATCCCCGACGCCGCAGATGACCGCGCCGCCGTCGTCCTCTTCTCCGACGCCCGCCGCAGTGGGCTACCACAACACCGTCTGCGCGTGCGGCCTGCTTTGCTTGACTTGCTGGACCAGGGCACATCTAGGTAGTGGAGGTTCTGGCCCACATTAACGTTTGGCCCATATAGGACAAGGCCCAAGATCTTCTTCCCTTCCATTTTTCTCCTCTCTGTCCTACTCCTACTGTAGAGAGTGTGTTATCCATTTCTGATTTCTCCCTCAACTCTTCTCTAGCGTAGCACCAGCAGCACACCGCCGCCGCCGGCTGCTGGGGGGGGGGAGCGCCAGCGCCACCGCGTCCCTTTCCGTTGCGGCGGCTGGCGCCCTGCGCATCAGGCAGCCAAGCGCACGCGCTCCCGCTTGGGCGGCCTCCTCCCAGCGGCAGCAACGGCCCCTCCTCAAGCTCAAGCCATGTGCCTCACTGTCGGCAGCTGCGCCTCCTATGTGGAGAGCCGATTCGGATGGCGGGGGCGGCGGAGCCGGCGCAGGTGACGTGATGGGCCTCCTCCTCCAGGAGCGCATCGTCTTCCTCGGCAACGAGATCGAGGACTTCCTCGCCGACGCCGTCGTCAGCCAGCTGCTGCTGCTCGACGCCATCGACCCGGAGTCCGACATACGCCTCTTCGTCAACTCACCAGGAGGGTCCCTAAGGTCCAACTTTTTCATTTTCCTCCTCTGTTCATTCGTCATCATGTACCGCTCCTTTTGTGCTCGCTGCCGTTCTAAATCCGATTCAATGGGCGCACTTGGCACTTCGTACTGCTCTTGCAATGTACAAACGTCAACCTGCTGCACTAGTTTATCTTGGCCAACTCATGAATCATGATGCTTTCCTTTCTTTCGAGAACCGATACCTTATGGTGTGTGGACATCATTGTCGATCCACATGTGAAGTCATGCAAATGTGATAGTAACAACCACATTCACATGCAAGGTCCACGTTGTGGTCTTAAGACACTATATGTATTAATAAAATACATTGACAACATTAATTAGTCATGTAGTTATAGATACAAAACAGTATCAGTTATTTGGTTTTGTTTTTATCTTAATGGAGACTCCAGTGTTGTTTGTCTGATCCAAGGCGTTATCAGTCAAAAATGTACTATCAGTTATCAGTCATGTGGATACAGATACAAAACAGTATCAGGACAAATAGAAATAGGTACTGTTGTGCACTAATCATGGTTTGTAAAATATATAAGGTGGACTGTTAATCCAAGGCCACACTAAACATATCTGACTTATCAGTGTCAAGGTAGATTCTTCTGTTGTCGCCAATCATCTCTGTGATTCTTCCCTCATTTTAACACATCCTTATAGCACCGAGTGACCTATATTCATCCCTACTGGACCTGATAAATTTTGGAGAATTAATTGATACCCCCACGCATTACTACGTGGTTTCTGAAATACAATTTTGTTGCTTCAAAAGTGAAAAACCGTAAAATGGTTGAAAGGTCCCTGAAATCTCGAAATTTGACATTAGTGTTTACATGCAGTTTTCACAGTTCAATAGCTGGGTCACTTACCGTGGTGCACTGCAATATTATGGAACCTAATCAACTGAAGAAAACACTAATCCTGTAGTAGTGATAATAAGAAAGGATAAATGCAAAACTAAAGCATTTTCCAATACTGATTGTGTACAAAAGCATGATAATTGCGAACACTCATGTACAACGAACCGGCTTTAGTACCATTTCCAAATCTTAATTGAGTGATGGAAAAATATTAGCTAGGAAACATTTTATTGATTTGAGTCATCTTTTAATGGCTGCTGCCCCTTCCCTCAAACATAAAGCAGCAAGAATATGAAATGAAAGAACGCCACTTGGAAAATAGTTGTACTGCAAATATCATGGCGGAACACTGCAACCAAATATGTCCGTGCACCTAAAAAGGGTAAACAAAAAGGATAAGAACATAAAGGCAGTCAGATATTGGTGCCCCAATCTATATGACAATTTGCAATGGTTAAAACCGATGAGTGAAAGAAAAAGGTGATGCAAATACGAGGGAGGGAGGGAAGAGCTGTCACGCATCAGGGAAAGGGAACCACTGCGGCTCTGCTATTTCTGTCCATACTGCATACTGGGGTGGTATTAATAGTCGAGATGATGTGGCTGTACTGGTGAAGAGAAAAATAGCAATTATTAACACTTAGTGGGTTGCATTTATATAAATGATATAGGTTCTTTTGTTCGCTATATTATTCATTCACTTTAGTTTCTGCTGATATGTCCTTTTTATTAAATGTATCTTGTTCTCGTTCCACACCCTTTCTATTTTTTTTCTCAAGCTTATAATGCTTATTAGTACTTGCTAGCTGCCATGAGAGTGGTAATTCATGGAGTTCCACTTACTGTTGCAAAACCTGACATGGACTCAATGTCAACCATAATCATTGCTAAAATCTTGAAGAAATACATTTTTTAGGGAAAAGTTCATTTTACTCCCCCGAACTTTTCACTTTGTCCATTTCACCCCCTAAACAAAATGATGGCTCACTTTACTCCCTCAAACAATTACATTAGGTGCATTTTACATGCTATTGAAGTTAGTATGTTTTTGTTTCTCTGCCCACAAAAGGAATTTGAAGCTCAAATTTTGCATGATGACAATTCACACGACAACCTATGTTAAAAAAATTACGACATATTTTTTGATACCAATTACATAGTATACTAGCAATTAATGTTATATGCATTCAAATGGTACTAGAAAAATAATTAAAAAATTTGACATAGGATATTGTGGTAACTAAGATCATGCAAAATTTGAGATTCAAATTCAACTTGTAGGCCAAGAAACAAAAAAGACAAACTTCAATAGGGTCTAAATTGCACTTAATGGAATTTTTGAGGAACTAAAGTGAGCCATCATTTTGTTTAGAGGGTGAAATAGGCAAAGTGAATTGTTCAGGGGAGTAAAATAGACTTTCTCCTTTTCTTTTTTTTTTATTGCAGCACTTTGTTAATTGCACTGTCTAATCTTGTCTCACTGGTTCACTGATGACTGTTTCATATCACATTCTGTGTCAGCACCTTCCTTATATGTAGATCATCAAACTCTGCACATATGATTAGTTATCTCCATTTTCTCATCATAGCCTCGTGTATTCAAATGATTTTGTGACTGACATTTTGGTTACCCTTTCAGTGCAACGATGGCCATCTATGATGTCATGCAGCTTGTGAGGGCAGACGTCTCCACTATTGGGATGGGCATAGCTGGATCGACAGCTTCTATAATCCTTGGGGGTGGTGCAAAGGGCAAGCGATTTGCCATGCCCAACACCAGGATTATGATCCATCAGCCCGTGGGAGGTGCGAGTGGACAGGCCTTAGATGTCGAGGTCCAAGCCAAAGAGATATTGGCCAACAAGAGAAATGTCATCCGACTGGTTTCAGGCTTCACGGGCCGCACTCTGGAACAGGTTGAGAAAGACATTGACAGAGACCGTTATATGGGTCCTCTTGAGGCTGTCGATTATGGACTCATCGATGGTGTGATAGACGGTGACTCCATCATCCCCCTTGAGCCTGTCCCAGAGAGGGTGAAGCCTAAATATAACTATGAAGAGCTGTACAAGGATCCGCAGAAGTTTCTTACACCAGATGTCCCAGATGATGAGATATACTAGTCTATAAGCTGTATGGGCAACTAGCAGCTTCTTTAAATTTGTCAAACAAAGATGCTGTACTCCTAGCTCTAGCAGTAGCTTATTGACCTGGTTTACCGCCCACGTTGCTGGCTAAATGTTGGTCTTGAGCAGGCAGTTAGGTCTTTTGATTAGTACTTACTTGGTTGTGCTTGCCATTGCATTGTTTTTGCTATGATGCGGGTTGAAAGGTCTTGCTGTTGTGTTGAGTCTTATGACCGTTTCAGGTATGGCCTGTTGAATAAAGACTAGCCAAAATTTCAACGTTTGACAAAACAATAAACCCAATAGAAGCCAGCCAAGTCAGTCATTTCCTGCATTGCCACGATGAATAAAAGTCTGAAAAATATACGGCAAGTACATATAATAGTAAGTTTTATCACGACGAGTTGCTTAGAGCGTTCAAGGATGACGAACACGTGTAGTGTTTTGCTGGCGCACGAGGTCTTCGTGAGTTAGTTGGCGTGTGCTACTTGGTCATGTCTTACCTTAGTTTGTTTTTAAGATCAGTTTTCATCTACAACCCCTCACAGGTCAGAGGAGTGAGGCGGCGGTGTTTGCGAGGGATTGTTTTTTTCTTCTCTATCAATTCAAATATATGCAGTTCTCTTGTGTACTCGAGGGGGAAAGAAAGTGTTATTTTTATATCGTGTTCAATGAAAAATATGATTTTCAGTTTGATTGGCTTGAAAAAAATCAATGTACATTCAGATAGACCTCAAAGAGAGTAAACAGCTGTCAACTTCTGAACATGTTCTCTCCATATCGGCTGCAATTTACCCTCCAAAATAGGGCCAAGAATTCGCCGTCAATAGTAACTCTTTCATAAACTCAAAAATACAATAATGAACACAACAAACAGTGAAGTTGATACAGTCGAATTGAAATCAATCCTATCATCAGTTGAAGGCACCAACAGCAGGGACAAGAACTGGAGAGGAACCTGTGGCAATGGTGCTTTTGACTTTAAGACCAAGCGGATCCCAGAATTGGACAACATTGTAGTTCCCGGTTTTGAGGGTCATCGGCGCTTTAATGCAGTCAGCAGTATCAACATGGCCCTCTGCTGTTGATCTTGCTGCTGCTGCCCGCTTTAATCTGATACGTTCAGCTCTTGACCCAATAGTCTGACCCAATATTGAGGCCGCTATAGTAAGGGCCATGGCTGTCTTCGGCATAAGCACAGATTTCCTGAGCATCCCGATGAAAGGCACCGCGGCATGCACTGCAGCGAACCACTGCACTGAAAACTTCTGTGTGTGCTCCCTCCAGATGCCAAGAGGAACGTTTGCAGCCATACCAAGCAATGCAATCACCAGTATTTTTGTCGGCAGCGGCTGAGGGCGAAGCCCCTTTGCAAAGGCAGTACGGGATAATGCTGCACGGGCAGCAACCACCGCAGGTGGGCATTTCAGTTGCATACCAGCTGGGGGTTTCATCATCTTTGCAACAAGGGGCACAATGCCACCTAATGCCCTATACGACTTTGCAAGCGGACATTGGCCATTTTCCAGCCACTCGTTGCTGAGCGCTTCATGATTGTTAGACTGACCTTTATTCTGAAATGACAAGGAAAGCAATATCAGGTAATTGTATGGCATGTTCCTTTAAGGATATGGTAAACCTTTTTACTCTGCCCATTTTAGTTTTAGTGTTTCCATTATGTAGGACAATTCACAAAATCCATACAAAAAACGTGCCTACAACTGCTAAGATAAATTACCTGGGGAAGGTTGTTGGGGTTCTTTTTGTTGGAGTTTTTCTTGTTGCGCTTATTCGAGAAATCACCAAAGCTGAAAAACCCTCCAAATGCTGAGAGACTGATGGTTGCTGCTTTGGCTGCCAAGGGGTTAAATTCAGGATTGGGCTTTGGCAATGGCTTCTCAATCTTCGCCAATGATCCTTCTGATAGAGGAACAACCCCATCTCTACCATGAAAAACTCGAAACGCCGTGTCAAAATTAGGGCCATCTTCGAAAATTGGACCCTTGGCTCCTCTTACCTTCACATGCAAGAAAAATTACAATTCAGCAATAATATCCAGAACACAATAGAGTGTCAAACAATAAATATAAGAGTAAATTTCACAAACCTACAACTATTTGTGTTCTTGTAACACAAAACTACATTTTTTGAAGTCTATTTCACAAAACTACAACTATTTGACCTTTAGTAACACAAACCTACAACTTTTATAGTACGGTCCTACATGTCATTCACACAAGTGCCACATAGCCTGGTCCCACTTGTCATTCACACATGTGCCACAAAAGTTGTAGTTTCTTGTTACTAAGAGTCAAAATAGTTGTAGTTTTGTGAAATAAACTTCAAAAATTGTAGTTTTGTGATACAAGGGTACAAATAGTTGTAGGTTTCTGAAATTTACTCTAAATATAATGCTGATTTGAAGAGAGGAGGAAACCAGTGGACATACGGGAACAGGAAAGTTGGCGGATGAGAAGGAAAAGCTTGTAGGCTCATTGATATTCCTCAGGAATGGGCATCTTTCAATTCCTTGCTGGACGGCGGTCTCTTCCAAGCACATGGGTTCACTGAGAGCTCTTTGAAATCTGGGATCCATATGAATACCGCTGGCAACTCAACCTGCAAGTGGGGAAATGTCACGACAACAATGTGAGCCACTTGTCCAACCACACAAAGTTGCTTCGTAACAAATGGGCTACAAAATAGGATCAACAAGATGTGTATATGTGTTAGCATCAACGGGCATAATGGGAAGGGCAGGTAACAAATATGTCGTGTTGGGGAAGTTCATGATGAGGCTTGAGAAAAGTTTGATCACCGTGTGTAAAGTCAACTCTAGACTAGATTAATGGTATGGTAGAATAAAAAAGATGGTCAGAAGCCAAACAATGAGCTGCTGCACAATCGAAATGAGCTGGCAAGCTCAAAGCATGACTTTTGGGCGGTATTGCAGGTATGAATCCGATTAGATTGCAGTTGAGTAGTAGTTGTACTTCCAGGTAAACAAATTGATCGCCAATGTCGATTATTAGCCCGCCGACCTACCTAACAGCAGTTAGCACATGCGCATGACGACCTGACCCCTGCCGAGCAAAAGCATCCAAATTCTTTTCCTATGCTGATTGTTTATTGTCGAAATGTTGAGAAAGGCCGGGATCGCAACGAAATGAGAAGGGGGGAAACAGGGGAGACAGAATTCATCATCGGATTAGGCCGGATTCTCCCTTCCTTTTCTCGCATGCGTATCGATTCTTGAATCGAAAAATCCCATCTCTCCCTCCAGAAAAGAAAGAAGCGATCCCCTCCACGTCCTAATCCCACCAAGATCCTCACGGAAAGAGAGGAGACGAGAGGGGAAGCGATGAAAACGAGAAACCCGGGAAACAAAGAAAGAAAGAGAGAGGAATCACCTCCGATTGTAAGCGAGGCGGAGGACGAGCAGGCGTCGGAGATCTTCTTCTTCCTCCTCTCTGGGCGGGCGGGCAGACTCGAGGCTGGGTGGTTGCGTCGCGCGTGGTGAGCACAGGGGCGGGCAAGGGAGAGGTCGAGGGGCGGGCACACGACACGGCTCAATTGAGGAGGAAGGAGAGAGAGAGAGAGGGGACCGCGAGGGGATGAATAGAGCAGTTGGTGCCTTGGCGCCCGCCTCCAGTCTCCACCATGGCTTGCTTGGTCGCCTGTGGAGTAGTTTGACTCTGACCCGGCCCAGCTGCTGCTGCGCCAGCACGCACGCTCTTCACGCGCTGCATCTCGTGAGACGCTTTCAATAATCAATAGCACGCACGCCCCTTTCAATTGCGACCGAAGAAGGTTCGCAAAACCACGCAAGGCATTTCGTCACTTGCATTCTAGATGGACGGTTACAGTCATGTTACATGGAGTCATGGACCATATGATACATGGAGTCGTAGAGCGGCCACGTCGTTTATGATCGTGCATACAGAGCATCCCTATGTTTAGCACCCTCATACAAATAAAATGCGCTGAGTATGCACTCGTATCATGTTGATAAAAACAAAGTTGGAATCTTTGATGTATGTGAAAGGCGTGTTTCATCATAACGAAGCATCCTTTCTAGTACTACTATTTTACATATGATGCTAGTTAGTTAACATTATACTTTGAGAAACAAAATGTTAAAGGCGTGCGTAGGACGTCAGACCACATATATGTGCCTGCGCCGTGTATCACCAGGATCATCAATTTGTACACTTTTATGATACGCTTGTCTATATTTGTCAATATAAATAAAAGATTTGCTTGTTGTTGGTCATTTGAGATATCATACATCTTCTGGTCATATTTTCGGGGCAAACAAACTACGCATGAAACATATTTCAGAACATTTGATGTGTGCACTCATATCATGTGAATCCACAATTGGAATCTTTGATGGATGTGAAAGGCGTGTTACATCATAATAAAATCATCCTCTCTAATATTTTACATATGATGCTGGTTAGTTAACGTTAGATATAACTAGTAAAAAGAAGTATTGCGTGTGATTCTAGAAAAAAAAAAGAGTATTATATGTTAGGTCACTTTCGAGGAAAAAAATGTTAAAGGCGTGTGTAGGACGTGAAACCACATACATGTGCATGCGCCTTGTATCACCAGGATCACCAACGTAGTATAAACTTTACGAGATGCTTGTCTATATATTTGTCATATAAATAAGTGAAAGAGATGAAGAATGAGTTTTGCCTTTTTCCCTTTACTTTCCTGAAAAGGGAAAGTAAAATGCAGAGAAATACACCTCGCAAAAAAATGCAGAAAAATAGATTAGCTTTTTTTTTTGTGTGTGTGGGAGAAAGGTAGAAAAATACATTAGCGGCACGATGATGATGGAGTACGTGCGTGCGGGCCTTCCTTTTTCTTTCAGAGGAGCCGGGCCATCTTCTATGCTGAGAAGGGCTGCAGCCTGCAGCGCGCATGTGGTAAAAGTGGTCCGGCTTGCGGGGTAGCGCGCGGCCGTGGGCTCAGGTTCTAGCAACATTCCTTCCAGTTTCAGCCTGCAAGCTCGGGATATTGATGTTGGGCTCGACTCTGGACCTGGCCTGCCTTCCGGCTCACTGATCACGTCCGCTGCTTCCTCCCTGCGCGCCGGCGCCGGCGCGGGGCTGACGATGCGGCCGGTTTTCATATCGCCGGCGGGTTGCCCTGCAAGCCTGCAATGCAAAGGTAGAACGAAAAGGCATGCGCGCTGATCTTCGTTTTTCTTTTCTGCGAGTGCGTGATAGTAGCATTTGCTTAGCTTATGGACTTTGATCTTGATCCTTCACATTTTACATGCAGCAAGCATTTATACTAGCTCAAGGTGATACTACTGTATCCCATGTGTGTATTACTATATCTCAACACGTACGTATTGTAGCAACAGTACTCGAGTCCTACAAGCAGCGAGACATATGGTGCTCGACACGAGAGAATGCATCCATTGATCCATGAATGCTACTACTACTCCCTCCCTCCGTGTCATTTCACATGGTACTCCGTACTAGCTAATTAATCGATGGATCCACGACACGAGACAAGATGGACCCGATCCGACCCACAGATCGACCGCACCGGGACTGACTGACAACTAGCAGGGAGGACGACGGCTGAACTAGCACTCATCAACTGTCATGGCATGCACCAACGAATATACGTGATGGAGATCGTCGCGCATCTCTCCCCGTCATTACAGAACCTAATTACATACTCGCGGGGGATTATGCCATAACATTACACTGGTTATTAGTAGTACTTGGTAAATGTTTTACTCGCTCGTGCATGTTACTAGCAGCTTGATCCGATGAGCCGCAGAAACATAAGCATGTACGGACTACGGTGTACACCGGGCTAGCTACCTGCAGCTCGGCTTCAATGCGACGTAACCGTATCGTAGCTGCTCCGCTCCTCCCTTCTTCACAGCCCCACTGTCCGTGCGTACCACGCGAACAGATTGACTTGCGAGGAAAATAACCTTCAGGTACACCGCAGCAACACTGCCACCTTGCATGACGACGACCCAGAGTGAAGCGTTTCATGCCCAATAATTAATGCTAGCACCGACAGACAGACGAATCCATCCCAGGCCTCTGATATTCTGGTTTATCACAGTGCCTGGCAGGGCCAATAGGCGAACGTGATCGGATCGGGTGGAGTCCGAACAAAACAAGGTCACGCGTTCCCGTTTCGGCGCGGCGCGGCGGTCGGTGCCTGTGAGCCTGTCTGCGGCCATCGTCGTCTTCCTTCCGCCAGCACCTGCAAGTTCCCCTTCTTCCCTTCCCACTCCACAGGGATTCCTCCTAGCGACGCAACGCAACGGAATTGGAGACGGAGCCCACACCCCGGCGACCCCGCGCCGGGAACCAGTAGGGCATTCAGTGCGGTGTCCTCTCCGTGGCTAACTCCACCGACTGTCGCTTCACTCTTTCTTCGCCGACCCACCAGTCTTTGCGGTAATACTAGCAAAACTTGTAGTCTTGTACACAGCGTCTCATATCACACACACAAAAAGAAGAAATTCAGGGATCCAAACCGGGGGCATGTCAGCATGTGCCGTGTCTTGTTTTGATCACACGGCCCGCAAGGACACGCCGATGGATTTATTGATCAACCGATTCGTACCTGTTGCTGTCACGTACTACACAGTATCAGGCTATCGGCGGCGGGTCACACAGGCCATGCCAATCGATGGGCACCCTCCACGTGATCGCTGCCGCCTGCTGCGTGCCAAACTTGCACGAGCTGGGAGTGAGCGCGTACACACTACTGCTAAATTAAGGTTTGATTAATTAATCTGCGCGTCAAAACAGGGTCAGACGCGGTCGCCGCGCGCGTTAGCTGCCACCGCACTCACCCCACTCGCTCACTCCCAGCTGCGAGTGCGATCCGCCGAACTCGTGGCAGGCTGTGATCAAGTGATGATGAGTGTGCTGGTACCAGATTTACATACAGTACTGTATCAGCACGGGCGGTTAACGAAACCGTGTGTGACTGACGACTGTGCATGGGCACATACATACTGGACCACGTGATGCCGTGGTCCACATCCACCATGTCAAACTCACACTCATTCAGTAGCAGCAGATTAAATACCCGTGATCTGGTCCAGGAATTAGGCCCTCGTCACTGCCCGTTTCCAGCGGGGCTCTTTCGATTGTGAATGTGCACAAATCTTATTTGCTATACTATGATCGCATATGTTTTTTATTAACTGTACCAGCAGGTCCAGCACTAGCCTGTTTTGATAATACTATCGTTTATCATTTTCGAAAGGAAATTTGGGGAACGCGCACCCGGCCGGGGCAGTGGTGTTCAATGGCGAAAGCGACGTGCACCCGAACGGATCAGCCAATTCTACCGTTCCACCCTGAATGCATGTGGTGGCCACTGACGAGTGGGAAT